>OU896720.1:6429022-6517699 GCA_918026855.4 Phaedon cochleariae
GAATTCATGAAAGAGTATCTCAATCTTGACCATATGGAATTGGTTTCAGAAACCTCCACACCCCCCGCTACTTACTATATTCCACACCACTGTGTGATGAAGCCTGATAGCACGACCACGAAATTGAGAGTGGTTTTTAATGCATCAGCACATCTACCGAATGGATCTTCCCTCAATGATCATCTGATGATTGGGCCTAAGCTCCAGAGGGATATTGTTTCTATTCTGCTACAATTTCGTCGTCATCCATTTGTAATAACCGCTGATATAAAAATGATGTACCGTCAAATTTTGGTGGTAAAAGAACATCAAGAATTTCAAAGAATCGTTTGGCGTTTCAACCCAACCGAGCCTCTTGAGGATTACCGCCTCAAAACCATCACTAATGGAGTGAACTCATCTCCATACTTAGCCATCAGGACTTTGCTAAAATTAGCAGACGATGAAGAATGCAACTTTCCTCTTGCCGCGGAGGCGTTGAGAGAATCCACATATATGGACGACATTTGTACAGGGTCTTCAACTCTAGAAGGTGCCCTGAATTTGCAAAAAGAATTAGTTTCAGCTTTGAGAAAAGGAGGTTTTGAATTGCGGAAATGGTCCAGCAATCATCCTTCACTTTTATCGCATTTACCGGAATCTGAATTGTCCGTCAACCCCCGCACTTTCGAGTCCGATACAGAGAGTTCCTTGAAAATATTAGGACTTCAATGGAATCCTGTATCTGATACATTTCGATTTTCTGTCAACTCATTTGACACACGCTGTACTAAACGCAATCTTCTTTCTAACTTGGCGAGACTGTTTGACCCCCTTGGAGTTTTGTCTCCTATCACCTTCATGATCAAACATTTGATTCAGAGATTATGGTGTTTGAAACTAGATTGGGATGAAACACCACCGCGAGAGATTTTTCATGTTTGGGAAACCTTTACTGCTGAAACTTCTATATTAAATAAGGTGAATTTACCACGTCATTTATCAAGTAATCATTATGAGTATTGTGCCTTGCATTGCTTTGCTGATGCTTCTGAAAAAGGCTATTGCGCAGTGATTTATTTTGTATTTATATCTGAGTTGAAAATAACTTCTCATTTTGTTTGTGCGAAATCGAAGGTGGCACCCCTCAAAAAACTATCTATTCCAAAACTGGAGCTTTGCGCCGCCGTTCTGGGTGCAAAATTAGTGTCATTTGTAACGCGTATTTTTTCTGAAAAATTGTTATTCAATAAAATAATATGTTGGAGTGATTCGTCTATAGCACTATGTTGGATTCGCGGTTCAGCGCACAGATGGCAAACTTTCGTCAGCAATAGGGTAGCATTCATTCAAGACAAAGTTGCATCATCCTGTTGGTTCCATGTCCCCTCAGGTGACAACCCTGCAGACGTAGGTTCAAGAGGTTTATTTCCTTCTCAATTATTAGACAATTCTCTCTGGTGGGAAGGCCCCTCCTTTCTGCGAAATCCCTGTTCTCTGTCTCTGTCAGAGGAAATTTTCTCAGAGCCACCAGAGGCGCTTCTTGAAGAAAAAAAGGTAGTACTAATCAATACCGCTAACCCAAATTTTTTAGATATGCTCATTGAGCAACATTCGTCCCTACAATCAATTTCTCGCATTTTAGTATTTATTTTACGTTTCATTCATAACTCTCGTAAACAAAATATAAAAAGGACAGGACATATTCTGTTCTCAGAACTTCACCAAGCTCGACTTGTTTTGGTGAAACAAACGCAATCTATATTCTTTCCCAATGAGATGTCTTTGATTATACAAGGTAAAGGTCAGAAATGGTTGAAAAAATTATCTCCTTTTATCGATGATCAGGGTATTCTCCGGGTGGGTGGACGACTTCATCACGCCCCAGTTTCTTATGATAAAAAGTTTCCTGCACTACTTCCTAGTCGTTGTCCCTTAACCGATTTGATAATTACCCATTATCATGTAGATAATCTCCATGCTGGAACACAAACAGTTCATTCTCTCATTTCTCAACAATTTTGGATTCTATCAGCTAAACGTACTATCCGTCGAGTTCTATCTGAGTGCGTTCGCTGCTGGAAAACCAACCCTTCGGCTACTCAACCTCGAATGGGGAATTTACCGGCTGTACGAGTTACTCCGGCTAAACCATTCCTGCATGTGGGTGTGGATTATGCTGGCCCCTTTCGTATTACGATGAGTAAGGTACGTGGGGCTAAAACTTTAAAAGCGTATCTGTGCCTGTTCGTTTGTCTTGTAACGAAAGCATTACATCTTGAAGTTGCTTCTGATTTGTCTGCAGAGGCTTTTCTGGCCGCATTACGACGCTTTGTTGCCCGAAGAGGTCGATGCCAGACTATATATAGCGACTGTGGAACGAACTTTCTCGCTGCTCGGAAGCAAATTACAAGTCTTCTGGAATCTTCGGCAACGAAGGAAGGTATATCGTTTTCGCAGATTCCCCCCGCATCTCCCTGGTTTGGAGGTATCTGGGAAAGCGGTGTTAAGTCCGTAAAAACCCATTTTATGAGAGTTATTGGTGAACAAATCCTCACCTTCGAGGAATTACAAACTGTATTCGCCCAAATTGAAGCGGTCCTCAATTCGCGCCCGCTGACCCCGGTTAGTAATGATCCTAACGACCTGAGGGCCTTAACTCCGGGTCATTTTTTGACTATGGAACCGCTCGTTGCGGTGCCTAAGGTTGATCTGAAAGATGTCCCGCTCAACCGCCTTTCGAGATGGCAACTCATCCAACGGATCCACCAGAGTTTTTGGGCTCGATGGTCGAACGAATACTTGCATACGTTGCACCAACGTAGCAAGTGGAATAATACTTCTGCATCTATCACTCCTGGAACACTAGTACTGATCAAAACTGATAATATTGGCCCTTTGTGTTGGCCTCTAGGCCGAATTGAAAAGGTGTTTCCTGGTGTGGACGGTACGGTGAGGGTAGCCACCGTGAAGACCACCAGTGGCGTGCTGCGACGACCTGTCGCCAAACTTTGCCCTCTCCCAATTGATTAATCGATGATCGCAAAATACTAACGTATTTTGGTGGGGCAGTATGTTGCGTCCCGACGATCATGTTTGTATATGTCAAATTTCATGTTATTTTTGTTAATTTCTTTTAAATCAGAAATGAGTATTTTAGTTAGGGTTAAAATTAATTATACAAGTACCTAATAATAGTTTAAATATTCCATCGTCCAAATCAAATTTTCGCGCTAATAAATCGACAGATCCTGTCTTACTATGCGCATCAGCGCGATGGACTGAACCTCATGAGCAGTTCGACACTGATAAGTCTTGAGTGTTGATGGACACCCGCCCCGCAAGTTATTTTCCTATCTAGTTAAATACTAGACCGCTACATTCACAGTGCCGCAATTTTCGAGAAGAAATTAAATACGATACGCAATAATTTCGCGTAAACTGTAGTGCCCTCCAAGATCCTCCAGAGAAAAGAAGAAAACCGGCCGGTTTCAGCCTCAGGACCACGCCGTCTTCCTGCAGAAGTGAGTTCCCGTTCTCAGCGGGCTGTGACAAGACTGACAACTAATGTAAGGTAGGATCTTGAGATTACGCTCGGTATATGATTTAATTCAACGCCAACTTCAATAGATTCGATTATATACACACAAAAAAAGTATACATCTTTTC
Organism: Phaedon cochleariae; assembly: GCA_918026855.4. NCBI lineage: Eukaryota > Metazoa > Arthropoda > Insecta > Coleoptera > Chrysomelidae > Phaedon > Phaedon cochleariae. Next base: position 6,432,671 of record OU896720.1, read on the forward strand.
CCGCGATTCAAATGCTGTGAAATTCATGGATTTTGTGACGCCTCTGAAAATGGTTACGCCGCTGTATTATATATTCGAACTCTCAGTAATGATAAAAGTATTCATGTTAACTTGATATGTGCCAAGTCCAAAGTGGCACCCCTCAAGAAAATTTCCATTCCCCGGCTTGAGCTTTGCGCAGCCCTGTTACTAGCAGACTTGATGTTTTATGTGCAAGGCATTTATAAAAATGTTATAGAAATCAATAATATATTCGCATGGTCTGACTCTTCCATAACGTTATCTTGGATCAAAAATTCTCCTCATAAGTACGCTACTTTTATTTGTAATCGCATTACTCAAATTCAAGAAAAAATCTCTCCACTTCATTGGCATCACATCAGCTCATCAGATAATCCTGCCGACCCAGCCTCAAGAGGTCTTCTCCCTCGTGATTTGCTCAGGAATTCTCTATGGTGGGCGGGGCCTACATGGCTGAGCTCTCCTGCTAGTACCTGGCCTGAACGTAAGATTGATTTTCCGGAGTGTGACGAGGAAAAACGCAAATCGGTCTTTACTGTTGAAACAGAGGTAGATGCGTGTTCCGATTTGATTGGACGGCATTCTAGTATTCTCAAAATTCAACGAATCGTCTCGTATATTTTCCGTTTCAGATCCTACTCTAAAAATCGAAGAGTGCGCGCTACTGACCATTTTTCAATTTTTGAATTAGAATATGCCTTAACTGCACTTATTAGACTCGTGCAAACTAAGGTATTTTCCACAGAGATAGTCCTTTTGAAAAAAAACAAACCACTTCCCAAGTATCTCAGAAAATTAACCCCTTTTCTTGATGAATCCGGGATGTTGAGGGTGGGCGGACGCCTTGTCAATTCGTCATTGTCCTATAAACAAAAACATCCCCTTCTCTTACCAGGAACTCATAGACTCACCGAACTTATAATCGAGCATACCCATACTTTATACCTTCATCCAGGCATCCAGACTCTACACTATTTACTTTCACAGAGATATTGGATTCTTTCCGCGAAAAATGTATTCTATCATCTCACATGGATACCTCTGGAGCATATGAGTTCGCAACTATTATATAAGACGTCATCGAAGCAGGTATAACGCACACAACAGGCAGAACAAGAAACTTCGACTTCGACTATGTATACACTGTAACTTCGCATTCTAGCATCTGACATGCTCACAGTTATAGCAGATGCGATCGCACTGATCATATAGTACGACTTCGAACGACATACAACGAGAACAATAGGCAAGTGAAGATACTTCGACCACATCAGTCCGCATACCGTATCTCTGTATTCCATCATCTCACATGGATACCTCTGGAGCATATGAGTTCGCAACTATTATATAAGACGTCATCGAAGCAGGTATAACGCACACAACAGGCAGAACAAGAAACTCCCACCCCGACTATGCTCACACTGAAACTCCGCATTCTAGCATCTGACATGCCTACAGCTATAACAGATACGATCGCACTGACCATATAAGACGACTTCGTGGGACATATAACGAGAACAACTGACAAGTGAAGATACTTCGACACCCTTCTGCACACTGTATCTCTGTATTGTAACATTTCACATGAATACCTTTGTAGCATGGTAGTTCGCATCCATCATTTGAGACGACATCAAAACGGGTATAATGCACACAACAGGAAGAACAAGAAACTCCGACTTCGACTATGTCTTCACTGTAACTTCGCATTCTAGCATCTGTCATGCTTACAGTTATAGCAGATGCGATCGCACTGATCATATAGTACGACTTCGAAGGACATACAACGAGAACAATAGGCAAGTGAAGATACTTCGACCACATCAGTCCGCATACCGTATCTCTGTATTCTATCATCTCACATGGATACCTCTGGAGCATATGAGTTCGCAACTATTATGAAAGACGTCATCAAACCAGGTATAACGCACACAACAGGCAGAACAAGAAACTTCGACCCCGACTTTGCTAACACTGTACCTCCGCATTCTAGCATCTGACATGCCTACAGCTATAGCAGATACGATCGCACTGACCATATAAGACGACTTCGTGGGACATATAACGAGAACAACTGACAAGTGAAGATACTTCGACATCCGTCTGCACACTGTTTCTTTGTATTGTAACATTTCACATGAATACATTTGTAGCATGGTAGTTCGCAACGATCATATGAGACGAAATCAAAACGGGTATAACGCACACAACAGACAGAACTAGAAACTTCGACTTCGACTATGTCCACACTGTAACTGCATATCGAAGATTCATCTCCCGACGAGGCAGGTGCAATTATATTTACTCTGATTGTGGCACTAATTTTATAGGCGCTGCGAAACAAATAGAAACTTTAATGAAAGACGCAAATCCCGCAGAAAGACCAGAATTCATTTTCAATCCCCCCAGCAGTCCTAATTTTGGAGGATTATGGGAAAGTGGCGTCAAGGCGGTGAAAAATCATCTTATCAGAGTTATAGGTATTCAAGTCCTCACATTCGAAGAGTTCTACACCGTTTTAGTTCAGATTGAAGCGGTGTTGAACTCTCGACCCTTATGCCCCATGAGCTCAGACCCTAATGATTATGCTGTCCTCACGCCAGGCCATTTTCTCACTCTGGAGCCCTTGAATTGTCTTCCCGATCCCGACCTCACTGGAGTAAATATAGGACGTCTCGACAGGTGGCAACTGGTACAGAGATTTCAGCAAGATTTCTGGGCCAGGTGGCACAAAGAATATTTGCATACACTCTTGCAACGAAACAAGTGGACAGATCCATCTACTCCCATAGTTATTGGTACAATGGTACTCCTAAAGGACGAAACAAATCCGCCTTTGAAATGGAAAATAGGCCGAATTGAATCCGTACATCCTGGAAGCGATTCAGTAGTACGCGTCGTTACGGTGAAGACCGCAAAAGGTTCGTTCAAGCGGCCTGTTTCCAAGGTCTGCCCACTTCCTCAAATCTCATGATATTTTTAATATTAATAACTTTTAGTTTTGTCTTTTTGTGTTAGTTTGATTCCTTTAAAATGTTCCATTTTAGGTGAGCGGTATGTTCGATTCTCTTTTTATTTTTTATTAAGATAAACGAATTTAATGCACTCTTAATATTTAAAGTCTAATAAAATATTTGATTCGTATTTTCGCGCGTTACCCAAAACGACTGCTTGTCTGTCCTATCGAGAAACGTGCGATGATCCGTCCGAATACTATCCGACAATTACCGAAAGAAACTCAATCTTCTCTCTCTCTAAAATTATCGATAGCAGAGAGAACACGTGAAAACTCTCGCTCCCGAACAAAAATAATCGAATTTGTGGTGCGAACTTTATGTAACTCATCCTCGTATGTGCAATACGTAACAGTGGTGTTTCTCAGTGTTGCGTCGGCGAAATTCCGGGAAACTGTGTATTTTGCAAGTGGCGGCCGCCCGAACATCGAGATTCCTGACTTCGGAAGCCATCGCAGTCCATACCAGGTAGGATTTTGAGTATTCGTTTTGGGTCGAATTTTTAATTAACTATCAAAGTTCATTGCTCATCAATCTCGCCCTTTCAACTAGTTTGAATAAGTAAGTAAATAAGTAAGTAAGTAACTTATTTGACTATCTTATACACAATTTATACACAATTGTATATTAATAGCACGTCACAAAAAAAATAGTTTGAATTTAAGATACAAATAACAATGCTCACAGTAATCATAGTGAAGTTAGTACCTACAAATGAAAACAAATTAAAATAGTCAACACATTAAAAATATTTTTGTTTAGTGAGAGTGAGAAGTGAAAACCACCGTCTTCAACACATTTCCGATATTCCTCTACGGAGTAGAAAGAATTCTACAACAGAAATGATTTTATAGCTTTCTTGAATTGAAGTAGTATATGGTCAACTTCTTCAATGATTCAGGTAGAATATATGGGAGAGATGGTAATTCAATGAATTATTCGTGCAAATTGTGAGTCTATATCTATAGGTACTCTGATTTTATGTGATCCTCTTGTATCATGCTCATGAATATCAAATTGAATAATCAAGTTTGGTAAATTCTTATGGATCTCAAGTAGAGTTCTCAAAATGAACAAAGATGGGAGGGTCATAATGTTCAGCTTTTTGAACAATGGTCTGCTTCCGAGGAGTTACCCCAGAGTAGTATACCGTAATCAAGATGAGACTGGAATAGAGAAAAGTGAACAGTTCTCAGAGTACTTGTATTTGTAATATGCCTCAACTGGCGAATGCCGAATAGTGAGCTAGATTATTTCTGATTGAAGATTTTAATATAACTTGACCAGTTGAGTTTATGATCAATAGTTAGACCTAATGCTTTCGATATTTAATTTGAGTCGATTGGCAATAAACCAGTTCTCAGCTTTATGCTTGTAGTACTTATGAGAATATATGAGGGTGGTGTCGTCAGCGAACAGAACACTATCATGAGGTGTTGAAATCGGCGACGTCCTTTACATATATAATGAAGAATAGTGGCTCCAAAAGAGAACCTTGTGAGACTATGAATTCTTCTTCTCTGAAATAAGACAAACCATTGTTATTAAATAGTAGCATATTTTTTGTTTGTCGATTGTACTTGAACTCTTGCTTTTGTTGGTTGTTCCTCAAATTATTCACTATGTCTGGTCTGGCATATTCAACAAATGTGTTTTCTGCAATAGGTGAATTGGTTCTCATTGGCCTGTCCAGGAAGACTTCTGCAGGTGAAGGCATATTTGGTTTGGGGGCACTATTGTATATCATCACCAATCTTTGTGGGCCTTCTCCAGGAGATTTTGTCATCATGTTTTTGATTATTTGAAGATGTATCTCCACTAATCCATTTGATTGGGCATGATAAGGACTACTAGTCTTGTGTTCAATTTCCTCATTCATGAGATAATTTTCAGAATCTCTTGAATTGAATGGGGAAACATCGTCTGTCATAATTTGTGTTAATTTTCCAACTACACTGACTACTAACTATTTTTTGGCTTGTCGTTATCTTCATTTCTTGAATTAAAATATACTTCGAGAAATAATCTGTTAGGAGGAGGTATTTTCTGTTTCTAAATTCCATGATATCCATTGCCAATCTTTCCCACGGATATTTTGTTACAGGTGTGAGTTTTAATGGCTCCTTTCTGTTGCTTCTACCATGTTTCTGACAAATTTGACATATTCTTGTATATCTGTTGTCATGCTTGGCCAATAAAGCCTGCTGGGCTCGTTTAATACTAGCAGTAATGCCTTGATATCCATTATGAATTTTGTTCAGAATGCTGTTTTTTAGCGCCTTGGGGACAACTACACGTTTATTTAAAAATATGAATCCATTATATGGTTCATAAAGTTCATGTCTGAAGATAATATGGTTTTAATTCTCTTGATACCTTCCCTTGTTTTTTAGGCCATCCATTTCTCAAATAATGTGCTACCTGTTTTAGTTCTAAATAATTCAGCGTTTCTTTTTCCATTTCCTCTATCTTTTGTTTACTTGCAATTACAATAGACTGTACTTTGAAATCCTCCAGGTTGCGTATGATTGGTTTCCTACTACTACTTGATTGCATAAAAGTGTGACCAGGTTGGTGTTCTAATTTCACATCATATTTCAGTAAACGATTTGTAGGCTTTAATACGCAAAAACTACAGCGTTCATTTAACTAATGTCAAATATATGACAAATTATAAACAAATTTTGATGGATATAGAAAACAATGTGATAGTGAAGTACAGGAGGTTTATGAATTATATAACATTCTCCCTGGGTTATTTTTGTATGTAATCTTCCAGATAGAGGGGTGTTTTCCGAGGTCTTGTAGATGAACGAATCAAATGAGTTTCCAATAGATTTGTTGTACTACTTTCAGGTAAATTGTTTGTCTCTTTATTTACGACATTTTCTTGGTGACTAGTCGAAGTTGTTTCAATAGGTGCAGTATCATTATTTTCGGTGATTGCTTGGTTAGTAATTGTCGTTTCCGTAGTCTGGTCTGATGATTCATTGAATATGTTTTCTGTATTTTCGTTCAGGAGTGAGCTTCTGTCTCCTCTTGGGGCTAGATGTTTCAAAGATACTGTAGATTCTACTCCATTTCGGTGTTTTATGAGGGCGTACTCTGGATTTGCATGTAGTAGCTCCACCTCTTCTACCAGTGGGTCATATTTACTACGCCGATGTTGATTTCGCAGAAGAACGACGTCAGAAGACTTCAACCACGAAGGCACAGAGGTACCACTGGTTGAACGTCTTTGATAGCTGAATAACCGTTCATGTGGAGTGCAGTTAGTTGACGTACATAATAATGATCTGATAGAATGTAGAGCATCAGGTAAAACAGTTTCCCAATGCATAGGTCTCAGTTGCCTGGTTCTCAAAACCAAATTAATTGTCTTCCAGATGATGCCGTTGTATCTTTCCACTTGTCCATTGCCTTCTGGGTTATATGGTGTAGTTCGACTCGTAGATATGCCTCGAGAATGTAGATAATCAGTTAATTCCTGTGACATGAATGATGTTCCCCTATCCGAGTGAAAATACGAGGGCATCCCAAATATTGAAAACAATTGATTGAAACATCCAATGACAGTAGTTGTTGTCATGTCTGAACAGGGAAAAGCAAACGGAAAGCGTGAATATTCGTCTACTACAGTTAACATATACTTATTGTTGGTACAACTTGGTAGGGGTCCCTTGAAGTCAATATTTAGTCGTTCGAATGGTGAAGTAGCTTTTATAAGGTGGCTCCCAATATTCTTATGAAATTTTGGCTTCAACTCGGCACAAATTGGACAAGAAGTTGTCATATTCCTAACGTCTTCTATAGAATACGGTAGATTTCGCACTCTCACGAAATGGTACATTCGGGTAATTCCAGGGTGACATAAAGATTCATGTAATGTATAGAGTTTTTCTTTGGAACTTGCTGAACATATTCTTGAAAGGGCGTCTGCAGCTAAGTTCGAACGGCCTGGACGATATACAATGTCATAATTATAACACGACAACTCAAGGCGCCAGCGTATGATTTTTTCGTTTTTAATTTTGCTTGCATGTCTCATATCAAACATGAATGATACGGCTTCTTGATCTGTCACCAGTTTGAACTTTCGATTTATGAGAAAGTGTCTCCATTTTCGTATTGCTTCAACACATGCGTATGCTTCTTTCTCTACAGATGAATGATGGCGTTCAGATTGGGATAAAGTCCTTGAAAAGAATGCTACTGGTCTACTGGACTGGGTCAAGGTGGCTGCTATGGCGAAATCAGACGCATCTGTTTCTACAACAAGAAGTTCATCTTCTTTGATAGTCCATAAGAGTGATTTAGCTATATCCTCTTTGATGTTTTCAAAATCGTTGATTACATTTTGTGGTAGAGGAAATGTTTTGCAATCAATGAGACTTCTAACTTTGTCTGAAAACTTTTGAATCCATTTGGAATAATGTGAGAAAATACCTATCACACGTTTGAGGCTGGCCGCGTCATTGGGAACAGGATAATTAATAAGTGGCTTAAGACGATCTGGATCTGGTTTGAGTGTTCCGTTTTCTATGGTATAGCCAAGAAGACTTATTGAACTCTTCGAGTAGGTACATTTGTTTTCATTCAATGTTAAACCATATTTTGAGGCAGTGCTTAAAAATTTTTTCAGATTCTTGTCATGATCTTCTTGAGATACGTCGTCTAAGTAAGCGAACACTCCTTCTAAATACTCTTTAGATATTATGGAATCGATAACTCTTTGAAAACAAGAAACGCCATTTGTCACCCCAAATGGAATTCTCTTGAACTGGTATAGTTTACGAGCTGCCTCAAAAGCTGTGAACGGTTTGTCCTTTTCTTGTATAGGTATTTGGTGGTACGCGCTTTTCAGGTCTATGGTACTAAATACCTTATATTTTGCCACATTTGAAACGATATTTTCTATATTGGGAATCGGATACGCATCAAGTAATGTAAATTTATTAATTGTCTGTGAATAATCGATAACCATTCGTCGCTTGTGATTTTCACTTCGGGTTACTAACACTTGGGCTCTCCATGGGGAAGTACTTTCTTCAATGATATCTTCGTTCAGTAAACTCTTTATTTCATCTCTAATGAATTGTTCATCGTCATCTGAATGTCTTCGAGATTTGGTTGCAACCGGACGGCAGTCTTGATTGAGATTGAATAGCAATGGTGGTTCTACTTTTGCTTGTACTAGGCAGCAGAATGACAGGGCAGGCTTTGGTCCTCCAAATATTACATTCACTTGCGTGTGTTGCTTCATGATGTCATGACCAATGATGATGTCAGAGCAAAGGTTAGACAGAACAGCTATCTTGAAGTTAACATATTGAGCATCGAGTAGTTGAAGGTCTACAAAACAGTATCCGTGTATAGTAGTAGAACATAGCGTGGAAGCCATGGAAACTTGACCGTGAGAGGGTTTTATTGGAAACATATGTTTTCTTGCAAAATTGTAATCGATGAAACTATCAGAGCTCCCTGTATCAATTAGAGCTTGTGCAGAAACGTTATTCAATTTAATATTGATAAGTGCTTTTGAAAGACAGTGTGTTGTTTGAAATGACGCAGAAGCAATTAAAGATGTAGAAGCTGACGTTGGATTGTTGCTTTTCGAAATTCTGCTATTCTTTGATCGCATGCACACTTTGGCAAAATGTCCAATTTTTTTGCAGTATGTACAAGTTTGTTCTCGTGCTGGGCAATTGATTCTCGGATGTCGATTATTTCCACAAAAGTAACATCGCTGTGCTGTTATATGATTGATGCTACCCGATATTTCCTCCGATTGTTCCATCAGTTGAGTTGAATTTATGTATTTTTCTGTAGATATGTATTGCAAAGATTGTTTTCGAGCTTCTTCTAATGACCGGGCTTGAGAAACGGCGTTATCCAAATTCAGAGTATTATTCTCTAGTATACGTTGTCGTATCTCACTTGACTGAAGGCCACTGATGAAGGCGTCCCTTATAAATTCGCTTTTATTTTGTTCTGATGACACTGATTTGAAACTACAGTCTTTGCTTAGCACTTTTAAAGCTTGTATATATTGGTCGATGGTTTCTGTAGGTAACTGCTTACGAGTACCTAACACATGTCTGGCAAATACTTCATTCACAGGTTTTATATATATTTCATCAAGTACCTTGAGAGCTCTGTCGAAGTTTTCGCATTCACTAATGTAGTCGTAAACAGAATGTGATACAAAATTGGTTAAAAGTTTCAGTTTACTAGTTGAGTCCAGTGTATTTGCACCATCAGATATTTCTAAGAAGTTCTTGAACGTTCTGAGCCAATGTGTCCATTCCTTCGCTGCATTCGTTGAGCTTGGATCAGTTTCGAATCTTTCTGGACGCATAAATTTATCCATGATTCATCAATTTTGCGTATTAAATTGTAATGAATAAAACCTTTACGATTTGTAGGCTTTAATACGCAAAAACTACAGCGTTCATTTAACTAATGTCAAATATATGACAAATTATAAACAAATTTTGATGGATATAGAAAACAATGTGATAGTGAAGTACAGGAGGTTTATGAATTATATAACAGTAGCCTTGGCGATAAATCATCTATTTGCTTGTTTCCTAGGCCTTTAAGAGGTTTATGGTCTGTGCGAATGGAAATTTCCCTACCAAATGTGTAATAATGATATTGCTCACATGCTGTAACAATGGCCAAGTGCTCTTTTTCAATGACAGAATATCTAGTTTATGCTGGAGTTGAGCTTGCTGAACAATAAGCCACAGGATGATTGTCTTGAAGCAATACCCCTCCAAAAGCTTTTTTGCTAGCATCAGTTGATATAACTATATCTTTTTCACTGTCAAATAGTGAGAGCACTGGAGATTCGGAGATTAGTCTCTTCAATTTCTTGAAACATTCTTCTTCATTACTTGTCCAAATAGGTTTCTCAGGACAGATATTTCCTTGGTATAAATCTTGATAGGTAGTTTAACATCCCTAAAAATACTGGTAGGTCTCTCTTATTTTTTGGGTCCTCCAGCTCTGTTATTGCATGAATTTTGTCCTCACAAATCTCTATTCCTTCATGTGATATCCAGTGTCCTAAATATTTCATTTTTGTCACACCTAACTGTGTCTTATCCTTCATGAATTTTAATATTATTTATTCTTGCTTCTTTTAATAACTTTTCCAGGGTTTTGTTATGCTCTTCCATTGTTTCTGCGAAGACAAGCACATAATATGCATGAGCTACTGTTTCAGGCACTTTTTCTACTACTCTATTTATTGCTTTTTGAAAAACTTCTGAAGGGCTTGATAATCCATAAAGTAGCCTGTGATATTTATATCTTCCATATGGTGTGGCTATGGCTCACAGCCAATGTGGATCCAAATGTTGGTAGCTGTAACCGTAACCGTTCTCTCTATATACTTGTTTAATGCCGAGGATCCATTCACATCATCAAGTGTCCCCCAGGCTCCATTACCATCACCACAGGGTGTACCCAATCTGTAGGCTCCTCTACTGTTTCAATAATTCCATCCTTCTCCATCCTGTCTAATTCATTCTTTACCTTAGTTAGAAGTGCTTAAAGCACCCTTCTGCATCTGGCTATTGTGGGTTCAGCTTCATCTTTTAGTTTATTTGTGTACTTGAAATTTGCGCACCCCAATCCTTCAAACACATCGTTATAGGATTCCATAATACTTTCACAATTTTTATTCAACTGATTTTCATCTTCTTCAATGGTCTCCACTCTTTTTGGTAGAGTTAGTTCTTCAATTGTTTGTAATACCAAAAGAGGTTGTTTTTTTCCTTTTGTTACATAAAATTTTTAATACCATGCTTTGGTTGACAATCCAGTTTACACACACCGGTAAAACTGCATTTAGCTTGCGATGGTTTCTTTTTCGAAAATTTTTTTGGTACTTACGTATTTTCGTCTGAAAAACACGAATTTCACAATGAGAATGTGAACAATCCTCTACTCATCTAGATATTTTACGAAAAAGTTCGAAATTTTGCCTTCTTTTTCCACCCATTTTGGATTTTCATTTACAACTACTGGTCCTTCTTTTTTCATCACTGACACATTTTATTCATCAAAATCAACAAAAAGTATGTTTTTTTGAAATTTTTACATATTTAGTGGGATAAACAATCACACCAGCTGGCGGCCGTTCTATAATTCAATTAAGAAATCTAGGACATACGTTACGATACAATTTTGCAAGTAGACCAATCGCTTTTGAATGACGTTACACCCGCTATCATTTTGAATTTCATAATATTCTTCCTTCTTCAATCTTTTTTCCGTTTGAATGGTTGACAATTATTGTTATATGATATGACTAATCTCCAGAATAAATTGAAATTATCTTATTCACCTAGCCATTAGCCAAGTAAGTAAATCAAATTTTTCCAAATAATTTCTCATAAAATAATTGATTTCATTTAATTGTAGATGATTATCTTTGGCTAATACAGGATATTGTTGGAGAATGTGAATTCTGGCCAAATTATATATTATGCAATGTTTGGCTACGAACACATTTAAATATGGGGAGAGAATAAAAATAATAATTTATATCGATTTCTAGTTGGGGTAAAGGGAATGCATTTGATGCATTCATATTATAAGGTGATTTCCGATATTTATGAATATCTCACAGATGAAGAGAAAGGATATGAGAGGAGAGCAAGATATTTTAGCAAATGTCTGATGCACAACATTTATGAATGGTGTACCCAGGAAGAAAAACTTTCAGTAACACGACTAGGATTTTACAGTTCTAATTATTTAATTAAAAAGTTGGAAAAAATCAATTTCGGTACATATTTCTGGCTGTCAAGAAGAAATTGTGAATTATCTTCTCGATAGAGAAATGTCGTTTGAAGATGAATTCGGCAAGGTAGCCTATAATGTGGTCCTTCTTCCTCCCATACCGAGGTATACCAGACCTCACTTCCCTCCACGTTCTTTCAATATTTTGGGTATGTGCATCTGAAATTTTAATTTCGAATACTCATTTACAGGAAAATATTTCAAAAAACAAACCTGTGTCAGGATCTACAAAATTGATACTGTGATTCACAGTGAGGTGCTCAAACCCTTCTTGGTTCAGATTGGAGTAGGCCCTCCAACAATCTGAGATGATAGTTGTGCCTGGCCTAACCCACTGGCGAATGAGGCCGATTAATGTGTCGGCCGTCCTGTCAGGTACTGGTACCAAAAAAAATGTTGTTGGAACCTCTCTCTATCCCCCCAAAAATCCAATGACCCTCGATAATGCGACCCCTATTGTATTTCCTTTTCCCAAATTTGGCCTCATCAATTTCTACCACTTTCCCAAATCCGCCAAGCATAGTTGAATTGGTTATGCACCACTCAATGCATACCTACAAATAATATAATATATGTACATGTCAGATATCATGGATATACTTATCATGGCCTGATGTTTTTCATATATTTACCTCCCTACAAAAGTTGCTTCAGTCTACCACACTTTGTTCTGTAATTTGCAATTCTTGTGTAAGGAATTTGTGACGAGGATGCGGCAATAATAGGAAATATCCTACAAACAAAGCCGGTTTCTCAAGTCCCAAACGTCCCTCGAAAAAAGTGTGCAATCTTGCGCTTCTGCTGAAGGAACAACTTTTTTTCCTTGATGTGTGTCCCCTCCGCACAACTACGTTCTTAGTGCATCTATATCTTGAAGAATTCTCCACTAATGGATACATATTTCCACAACGTTCGCATTCCACTGATTCCACCATCACTCCGATTTCAATTAGAAATCTAATAGATTCACTTCTTTTCTTCGCCAGAAAAATAAAATCGCTCAGCATCAAATCCATTTTCAGGAGACAAAAAAACAAAATGATTTCTCCGTAATGTTCTAATACGGTGAACTGACGTTTTGTACTCCCCTACGGTATAAGTGAATTGTTGCAACAACTCGAATTTGTTGCATTGCAACTAAACATTTTTCGAATTATGCTTGGTATGTAGAATGATTCCCATTTATTCTGGAGATTTATGTCGTAACAGCTAGTTTTGACCATTTAAGTGGAAAAAATTTAAAGGAGGAATATATCATTTCAAATTCAAAAAGATGGCGGTTGAAAGTCATTCAAATGCCATTGGTCCAAAGTTCGTGGATGCACCCTTACGGAGAAAATCAATTCTGACATGCATGCGACGTATGTCTTAGCCGTGTTTAATGACCATCAGCTGGTGTGATTGTTTACTTCACTAAATATGGAAAAATCTCCGAGAATCATACTTTTTGTTCATTTTGATGAATAAAATGTGTCATTGAAGTACAACGTGAATATACAAAGTGTCCAGAAATGGGAAAAGAAGGACAAGTAGTTGTAAATGAATATACAAGATGGGTGGCAAAAAGGCAAAATTTAGAACTTTTTCGTAAAATATCTCGATAAGTAGCGGTTTGTTCACATTCTCATTGTGAAATTGGTGTTTTTCAGACGAAAATACGTAAGTACCAAAAAAAATTTCGAAAAAAAAACCATCGCATGCTAAATGCAGTTTTACGCACACACCCACTAGTATGATTTGATTTCCTGTGTATGAGATTAGCTCATTTTGAGTATTTTCTAATCTACTTTGAACTTTGTTCGAACTTGTTAATTCTTCATACACATGATAAGGTAGTAAATTTTCTTGACTACCAGTATCAAGTTTCAACTGCACAGTTTTATTTTCTATCTGTAAATTTTGCAGCCATTCATTGATCTTTTCTGTTACCACATTCACTTCAAGATAGATTGCACCAATATTGAAGTCTTCACTAAGTTCATTTTCAACAGTTTCTACTTGGTTTACTTGTAACTTTGCTCTGCATGCCTTGGCCAAGTGATTTCGTAAACTACAACGATTAAAATGTTGCCAAAGGCTGGACACTTTCCAAACTGGTGGATTGGTTCAACATCTTCCACACTTTCTTGTTGTGAAGTTTCCTGCAGTTTGCCTTCCATAATTATCAGCAGGTTACATCTGCTGATGTCCTTCTTTACTATAGCGTTTTGAGATAGCTAAAACGTCTGCTGAGTTTGTCATACTTCCAACTTGTTTTGCAGCTTTTTCTTCAGCTCTACAAATTCAAACACATGAAGCTAAGTCTAAGTCTTATTTCTAGTTTTTAGTAGCTTTTCTCTCAAACCATTGTTTCTTATTCCACATATCTCTTATGAGGGATTCAACTAAACCATCAAACCCACAGTCTTTCACTTTGATTTTCAATTCAGTGGCATATTCATTAATGGACTGACCTTCTTTCATTCTGTAATGAATTACCTCTAGAAATAAGGCTTTCATCAACAAGATTCCAACATGACATTGATAAGAATTCATGACATTCATGACACTAACATTATCATCTATCACAATACAGGGAGATGAACATTTCATTACATTCTTCCCAGGTTTTATTAACAAAACATAATCTGTCAGATATTTTGGCAGATTCCCAGTACGAGAAGAACGTTTTTCATTTTTTTCTGTTTCTTGTGAGCAGCTTGGGATTTCTCCATTGGTGGGTTCATGGTGATGGTTTGGAGTATTCACGTGATCATCATTAGAGGCCTCTGCATTGTAGCAAGTAAATTTTCACTACAGTATATTTTGTCTGATTTTAACATTTTTCAATAACATAAATTGAACCCAATCTGCTTCATATTATTTAATTATTCTCAAACCTGATATGTGGATACACACCTGAGATTTCACACTGTACATAAAATAAAAATACTATTTCTATAAATACGTTGATATCTTTTGCTATATCTGCTTTGTCGTGATCCAAGTAGAAGGATGATTCGGATGGTTTTTACAGAAATTTATCTGAAAGAGATGAATAATATTAAGTAATATGAAATACCATTTCAGAGACATTGTCATACTCACTTTTCACACTGCTATTTCCACTTGAACTTGAAACTTCATCACAATAGGACGATAGGTATTGGATTTTTCAGGAATGCTGAGGCGGATGGTTCCACTAGGAATTGAACATTGTGAATCAATTAACTTCATTTGGCATTATTTTCGTGATTGATGCATTTGATAAATTCAGGTTGATGTTTTGATTTTGTTGATCAGTTTATTTCGCTTTACGTCAATTAGCTGTCGGTCATGACACCGCATGTCAACAGTGTCAAACTTGATGCGCCAAACGCCGATTCGGATTGATTAATCGCCGAATGTTGCCGAACCAACTTAGCCGAGTATTCGTGAAGAAAACGGACCAAAGGTGTGACGTCATTTTAGTAATCAATTCTGATTGGTTCAGATAGACATCTGGAAAGAATCAAGTCTCTGGAGGGAGTAGCGATAACATCTTTTATTTTGGATATTCAAATTTTCCGCCAATTTGAAAAGCGGAAACTGTTAATTTGTTCTCGATAAGATGGCTACAAGGTTCTCGAAGTTTCTGGAAATTCGAAGGAGCGTTTTCTCTTCCGGTCGTGAGACAAGAGCTCACTTCAGAAAAATTCTTCGTGGTGGTCAAGTGCCATTTTTGTGGTGGGAACCGGCTTCTGAAGTCCTGTACCGCCTGGCGTTCTGGATCACATCAGGATATCCTGGATTTGTTTGCTGATCTATAAGGACTGCTGGACTCTACAGTTTTTTCTGGTTTTGGTTTGAGTGGCAGGATCTTCATGATTCATCACCCAGGCAACCACGTGCCTACCTTCATCGTCATTACGGCCATTTCAATCCCCAACCCTTCATAGAAGGGTTTTTACCGGGAGTTTCACTGGGAGTTCTACAACGGGAGTTATCCTACCAGGGGCACTATTCTTCCCAGGAGTCATTGCTCTACCAGGATCTGTTATTTCTACAATGCCTTCGGTGGCTATATAGTAATCTGGAATCTGGATATCGTCCACTGCTTGTTCCTGATATGATGGATTTTCAAGGTGGAAATACGACATCTCTGTCAATGTCATCTGACATCCATGGATGTGAAGTCAGCACCCCGCTCTCCGCAAACCTCCCCCTCAGCAGCTTCATCTGGTGGCACTGAAGCCATTTATTAAGCTACTCTGGATAACTGGTGTAGGACACACCATACAGGTTTTTGACATGAAAATATATTTTCATTTTTCATTTTTATTCACTCATATTTCCCATTGCTAGTGTGTATAATGGACCATTTTTAAATCATAGCCAGGTCATAAATTGATGAAATCACACATGAAAGGTATATACTTCCCCTCCACATAGTATACTATGCGCTGGTAGAATTTCTCCACGTTTAATATTTTTTAAAAATCTGCTATGAATATAAAACGTCCTTACAGGAGCTCTTGAGTTTTTAAGTACAATATAAAGTTGATTTATATATATTTTCATCCACATAATAGCAGGCAACAACAGTGTACTTAGTTTATTAACAGGAATTAGGTATCTTATATTTTTTTATTATGCATATTTGTCAAAACCTGTGATATTGATATATGAGTCCTATCATCATAATTAAATGTTTTGGGTATTGTATATGACTGTTTCACTTCCTCAACAACATTTTTTCGCTCTTTTTCAGAATGGCACTGATTACTACTTAGTGCGAAAGGTTTAGTTATAAATGGTATCTTGTAGCCTTTGATCTAAGATATCAGTACTGAATTTGATGAGATCTTTCTCCATTGTCCATAAAAACTGGCTAGTCTGCCTGCCATGTAACTTACCTTCATATCCTTTGAACAACCTGATTCTGCTTCCTGGGGTGTTGTAAGTTGCGACCCACTTGTCTCGATTCCATCCTGTAATAATCGGACGGGCCTCTGTAGATTAAATAATTAATTTTATTTCTAGAAGTATTACCAGTATAAGGAGTACTGGGCTTTTTAAACCCACTGGCTGCTGACTTGGTTTGTTTAAAACTGACAATAATCTAGCAATGGTTTTTGCAGCTTTGATCCTCTCACTCAAATCTGAATAGCAAACCTTCTACAGGAGTTGCATTGGTCAAATCTTTGACAATCTTATTTAAAGTTGGTGTGATCAGAGCTCTTCTTGAGAGAGACATATTATGATGCACCTCTGTAATAAGCTTGGCTGACTCAGTTTGCAGAACAAGGAGGGTATTTTTATTATCTTTATTGATATCGTCCTCTTTCAATAAGATATTCATTTGAAATTTGGCTTTATTATGAGTACTAATAGGCATTGCTTCAATAATTTCCTGATTCATTTCAGGTGCTTTAAGTGCAACAGCTTCGACCTTTCATCTTTGTCAAGTTCACCCCTCAATTGTAGTGTTCTTTTCGAATTCCATCTCATCTCAATACGAGATAAATTGAGATGAGATTATCTCATTTGGCAGAGGAATAAAAGCAACGGAAAACTCACTCAAGAGTTCTCTCTCATTGTTCTATTCTTGTTCTTGTTGTTAACATTTCATGAATTGATAACCTCAAAATGGTGCAGTATGAAGATTTCCAAATTATGGTAGGTACCAATAAAATACCTGTCAAGTCAATTGAGATAGTTATAAAACTCTGTAACTACTGCGGGAATTCAGTAGTGAAAGGGTTTAAATATAAGGGTGACCAAGGGCACTTGAATCTGAAATCTTTGAGTGCGAAATGCATAAATGATACTGTCTGGAAAACAGAAAGTAAACTTATGCATTATGTAAAGCTTCGAAAACAAAGTGATCTTGGCAGTGCTTATATTTCAAAACTGTCTCAATTGACTTCCTATAAACTTAACTCTCTGTTGTTATGTGATTCCTGTGATGAATTTGTAGTGTATAATTCTTCAGCTTCGTCTTCACCTTCATCAGTAACTTGCTTCCATCCTGATGTTGAGTCCACATCATCTGTGACTTCTCCATCAGGAACCTCCAATGGATCCACTACTTCACACTGATCATTTTCATATTGAAATTTGGCATGATTCAGTAAACTTTGTGCGAATTGCATATCTGCAAACGATATAATTAATGATTGAATAGCTATTATAAAAATTATAATTATATTCATATTAGATTTCGATAAGTAAAGTACCTACCTCGATTGGCTCGATCTGCTTTTGCCTGACTCACATATAGGGAATACGTCTCTAATGTTCCAGGATCTGTCAATTCCACACATTCCATTTTATTGATAAATATATGAGCAATCAAAAACTTATATTAAAAGAAAACCCTTTTTCAAAAATTATTTATTTTTTATTTTTTTATTTACAACGACCATATAACATAACCTCAAACCACAGGAATAAATCTCTGCTATTTGCATTTCTATACCTCCACTTTAAGAAATTTACAATTATCTCAATTTGAGATTTCCTCCGAGGTTATGCTTGATCGGGAAGGAGGGAGGTAAAAATCTCAGACAATCTCATTTTGAGAGAGATAAAAAGAACACCGACATCTCACATACCAACTGAGGTGAGCTGAGATTAGTTGAGATTCTTGGTAAAAAGAACACGACTAATATATCCAGCCACCTGTTCTGAAGAATAGGGTGAAGCTCAAATTCATTGGCTTTTTTACTGTAGAGATCTTCCCCCAAAGCCTGCAAACCTTCTTCTCTAAATGGAAGTCCACATGTACGGCTAGTGCATCCTGATCCTGAAGATCAGTAGTAGCTGATCTTCCACCTATAGATATTAATTGTGATTCCTCATCAATGTTGACCTAAGCGCTATTTGTATATTCCGATTCTTCTAAACTCTGTCAATGTTGTCTATCCCTTGAATTATTGCTACTTGTGTAGCTATAACTACTATCTGCTGGGACTTTAATGCCTATATTGAACCGAGTTTCCAGTCGAAGTGAATCTGGGGCCGTAACTATGCCTTTGTCGAACGTTTCGTTCGAACTGGGAGAGTCTCTCGTTGATGCGTTCAATCCACCGACTTATAGACTGATTAAGACCTCCAATTCTATAAGGAATAAGGTGAGCCACTCAGGAATCTCAGGATATCGAACTGGTGAAACTGATTCATGCGCATTTAGGACCTGTCATGTTACACTCATGAATCCGAGGAACATAGGCGTATCGAAGAAAAAAGTTGGGAGGGTTCTACTATACCATGAACTATACATAAAGTAGTGAGAAACGAATGAAATTCAGGTCTCATGGCTTCCAAACACTCAGATTTGAGAAAGTCATTAAAGCATCACAAAGCTGTCTGGCATAAAATGATCTGAACATAATTTTCCTTCCTGAGTAGCTAAGGTCTGAAAAGGTCTCCTAAAGTCCATATGACACGGGCCAGTTTTTCACTCATAAAATGGATCATTATTGAACACAATAAAACATTCAGAATAATCTGAATCATTTTCTGTGGGAAAATTCTCTGCTGTGTGACACGACATAAGATCACAGATAAGATATTGTGACAAGGGGCATGCGCATGTTATTGAATAATCATGGAAATATTATAATATGCAGATGCACATGCCGCTTGTGCGTGTATAGTAACCTCAAAATATATTTTTGGAAGAAGATAATTCAAAATTGAATAATGGTATAAGAATAATAGTTTATGTCGAAGAATATCTGTCTGCAGTTCTGTAAAAGTTTGTGCTATGCTCATCGTATTTGTTTCAAAAAATCTGGATGGAAAAATATTAAAAAAAGTCTCGTGAATCTCTCCAAAGAAGAAACACCCGTGGGCTAGGAGTTCTGAATATGGTACAGAGTGAACACCATTTTGGAAACCCTTTTTTGTTCTAGACAAAATAAACTAAAAAAGATACAAATAGGCGAGAATGTATTTCACCAGGAATGAGGTAGGTACTCAATACACATTTCATCTCTTTCAAAGCATGTCAAAGCGTCTACTCGAGTGTTTCTGGGTGTTTGATTGCAAACGAAATTGCAAACAAACGGGATATTTTTGGTATTCTTCAATGAAAGCACCAACATATGCTCCGAAGACCAAACCATTATAGAACTGATATGTAATCTTAATTTGAGAAATTAATCAGTGGACATACAATATTTGTAGTTTACCAATATTACATCAATTATACTTTTACGAAGTACCAACAAAGTGACATTACCATATCCCCATAAAATTGTTTCTCACTTCAAAACAAAACAAACAATTCGAAAGTTAAATAACGGCGTTATGCGCATGCGCTTCAACATAAAATGAATTAAAAATAGGACATGTTCTATTTTTCATCCAATTTTGCATTCAGACTCTCTGTTTCTGTAATACATGCTGCAGTAAATTCTGAATACAAATTCTCATTCAGAAAATGGATGAAAAACTGGTCCGTGTCATACGGACTTGATAGCCTCAGACGATTAATTTCTCTCATTCTTAGGAATTCTATAATCATTATTGAATGACTAAACTCTTAATCCAAAATCGTCTAAAATAGATCAGCAGGTATGGCACCTTACGCCTGAACTCAAATTCTTCACAGCTGGATGAATATACAAAACGTGCATGATTCCATTTGAATTAAATACCGCTCAACTGATGAAAGCAGATTGGGATAATAAATTATTCATTGCCCACAAACTCACCGATGAAAAGTAACATCTTCAGTATTATTAATGGTGGAATTCTTACACCAAAGAACAAAAACACACAAACAAAACACTTCGCCATCCACCACCTTGCTGCCGCCCATGAACAAAATGGATGCTAGGTTGATCTCGATACCACGTCAAAGTCATGAACGACAGCTTGGGAGGTTCCTGCGTATTGAGCAGATTCGTTTTCAGGCGAGCAACTGACCCTACATTTTCGGGTTGCTGCGATATGAATACTTGCAGTCTAGATAGAGTAATAATAATAATAATAATTCAAGATCAAGGATCAATGATCCAAGACCAAAGTTGCCGGGGTAGCAACCAGGTGGGATTCCTCCCCCCTCTCACAAGACTCCCATAGGGGATAGCTGCCGGTCACCCAGGGAGAAATGGAGGATTTGGATACGCCAAATCAGCGCGCTAGAGCCATCTCCGTTATGTAACGGCATGTTCTCCTGCTACCATTTTATTATACCAATGGTGAGGCCGTCTGATAAGACAGACTACTGGCTCTGCAGTGTCAGTGCCCGAGCAGAAACGCTGCTCACCCGCCGAGGCAGGCAAGATATCCTCCCACTTGACCCATAGTGGGATTCTTCTTTACCTCCTCTACCGTAGTCCGGTGGTGTTTTCTTGGAAACCGCTGCCCCCTGGAGTCCAATTGGTGAGGCACCAGGCCGTATGTACGGCCTGATGGGGCTATCCTCATCACCCCAGGTACCCATGTCAACAAGATTCCTCTTGTTACGTTTGATGGGTCGCCGTCGCAAAAGGCTTTCGCCTGATTGCTACTCATGTTGACAAGAATTCTCTCGTCCCGTTGAATGAGTGATCGTTCGAGGACTTTTACACGTTCCTCTACCTCGTTAACAGGAGAGGACCCGGCTTTACCTATGATGCCTGGCGATAGGATCGCTTGGGGCTACCCTCTCCCTGACGAACTAAGGCACAAGGTATACCAAAGTTCCAGATTTCGCTGAGCAAGCCCAGCTACCCATGTCGACCAGAATCCTCTGGTCCCGTTTGATGGGTGTTCGTTTGCGGCCTTTCACACGTACCGCTACCATGACAAGAGTGAGGACCTCAAGCTTTTAACCAGCGGTGTCTGGAGTCACCTGAGGCTACCCCCACCCCGACGCCGTGAGTACATGGTGGGCTCACGGCCGAGATAGAGTAATAAGTCGGTAGTTCAATCTCCCAATCCTATCGACACTTTTTTCGAACTCTTGATCTTGAATGTCTCGAATCTCCTAACCACGTTCTCGCGACCGTTTTCCATCTGAAAATCACGTATATTAATAATATTTCACTGAAAAAAAGGAAAAACCGATGAACTGAAATTTTTGTGATACCACCAAGCACACAAAAAAAGCGTAACAACGCTAGTGGGTAGTGGATACGGCCACCAGCACAGTTCCTAGCAGTAAAGAGCAATGGAACAATGTCCTATTCACCGAAGAGTCAAGGTTTTGTCTCAGATCACCGGGTGGACGTGAAAGAATTTACCGAAGAATTTGAAGCTAAGACGGACTCAGTCATTGTGGAAATGATATCCATGACAGCCGATAGGTATATAAGAGACGTTTAAGAACCACCATTTGCGTCGATCACTGATGATTTTACGCTGATGCATGACAATACCCGACCGCATGTTGCAAGAATTGTTAATGAGTATTTAGTCGATGTTGAAATCCCAGTAATAAATTGGCCTCCTCGAAGCCTAGCCTTGAACCCAATTGAACATGTTTGGGATGCTCTTGGGAGGAAATTAGGATCTCGTTTACCAGCTCCTGCAAATTTACAACATTTCAGTGAAGTTCTGATTATTGAAGAATGGCAGCAAATCGATCAGGCGTATATTCAGAATCGGATAATGGGCATGTTGAATGTGAGCAACTGACTTTTTCCATATGGTTTGTAACTGTCTTAAGGAAATAAATGATTATTATTATTATTATTATTATTATTATTATTATTATTATGTAAAGAATTGCAGCAGTTATTCGTACACGTGAGGGAAATGAGTTTAGTAGCCCAATTGCATTTTTGAAATTGATTTTCAGGGTCCATTCGTTATGTTCATCATTGCTAATTTTCAGTAGTTTGTTATTCTCATAATATAGAAATGTAAAGTTTTTCTGAAACTCATGTAACTTTCACAAAAAATCAGTTATCATAGCAAGAAAACATACGTGATCATAAACATCATGAACATAGCTTGATAATTGAATGATAAATTAGAGGATGTACCAGCTCAGCCACTTCAGAAATTGTTTTAAAATTGAAGTAAAAATGCACTTTTTGTGTCTCTCAGTATAATTTGGATATATGCCTCATTTCTTGAAATCTCAACTCTGTGTGAGATTCCTTTTGAATTTACCTACGGAATAAAAAAACCAACAAATCAGCCTTGAATCAACGAAGTTATTGTTGATCAAATTTCATCAATATTTTGAATGGATCAATTATTTTGCTGGTGAGTGTATAATCCTGGCAGAACTATCTCTAATTACGAAGTTCCTGGGCGTGTACGTTTTGCTCACCAAAAATCTCTAACACCAGAGAACGTACCTAAGGGGTATGAACGTAGCGGAATTTTTCCGTGCAATAGAGATATATTCACGGAAGATGATTTTGTGTGCAACTTCGTTACAGATCGACTGGACAAAATGCAAAATGATGTGCAAAACAAAGCTTCAGCCAGCACCAGCGTTGGTTGTACAAGTAGCTCTGATCGGGCATCAGCAGTCGATGTTGGCGAACTAATTCATCAACGAGTCCCAGTAAAATTGCTGACAATAGTGTGAACGATACGACATTGAGCATTTCAGAGGAACCGATCACGAAAAATTTCATCACACCTGTGGAAATGAAAAGATATCCCAAAGCTCCTCCTAGGAAAAAAATCACAAAACCTATAGAAAGGCAGAAGTATGATACATACAGAGATACCCCAGAAGAAACTGCGATTGAAATCAGAGCCGAAGATGCTCTAGAAAAAGCAACCAAAAAAAAAATTCACACCAGAAAACTAAAACGCAAGGTTTTTGATTCTTTCAAAGATGAAGATTCAGACTCGGATCTAGATTTTGCTTCAGAATCATCTGAAGATAATTCACTTGCCGAATCTGACGAGAATATTGAGACAGTGAGTGAAGGAGATTTTGTTTTAGTGGAATTCTTTGATGAAACAAGTTTTATTATGTGGGAAAAATAACAAAAGCTGATAAAGATTACGAAACATCATATTGTGGCGCTCCAATACAGTTAAAGGATCTTTCGTTTTTCCTCTAGTTGAGGATCTTGCATCAGTACTCTGAAAGATATTGAATTGATCCTTCCACCACCTAGCAACAGAAAGAATACAAAAAGGCCAATATCTTTTTGAAATTTTGAATCGACTTTTCAAGCCAGGATGTACGATAAGGATTCCTTAGACACAGTTATCATCTTCCTTCTTAGCTCGAATTGAAAGATTGTTTATTTTCAATTCCTCATAGAATGTATTTTTTAGGTTTTTTGAAATATTTTT
The DNA here is from genome assembly GCA_918026855.4 of Phaedon cochleariae. Classification (NCBI taxonomy): domain Eukaryota; kingdom Metazoa; phylum Arthropoda; class Insecta; order Coleoptera; family Chrysomelidae; genus Phaedon; species Phaedon cochleariae. The sequence goes on from OU896720.1 coordinate 6,456,742, forward strand.
TATATTTGTGACTGTCTCATATGATTGTGAATATATTTTTCGTGCGTTTTCTAAGTAAACTCATTTTTATTACATGTTTTCTTATTTTATGAAACTGAAATATGCAGTTTTTCCTGCAATAAAAGGATCTTTCAACCTACCCCCTACGAAAGCATCAAGTAACCTTCCTCAAGCATGGGGTTCAATAAAACAAAAACAGGTTCCCAAGATAATATTGCTGAACACATATCTTTCATTCAACGGACTTTCAATAATATACAATCATACATGATAGCCTGACTGTCTGTTCATATTTTTTTCAGAATTTTTCACAAGAAATTCTGATAACCATGTATTTTTTGTATCAATCTGCCCCAGTTTCCCAACATTTTTTTCAACACTAGCAATATATTTCAATCATTATGGTTCTGTGAAACTGAAATAAGTACCTATTGTGAATATGAAAGTACTTATTTTCAATTCTGTTGAAATCTAATAGCCATGCCAATGACAGCAAATGACGTTATGGATAAATACCTACTAGGTTGGAGTGGCATTCCTCTTGCGAATATCGCATCAGAACAGCGAATTCGGATAAATTATAACAGTGGTGGCAATGTCTTCATTAACTTACTATCTTGTTAGAGATAACACAGTTCACGTCTTGAAAAGGAATAAATAGGGTAGGTTCTATACTCAGTGGTGGGAAATAATTATTTATACACCAAGGCAGTAGAGAATATCATTATTACTCAGGGACCAAGATTATATCCTGAAGCCTCAGCCGAGGGGTATAAGGTCCCGTCTTAATGATATTCTTTACTGCCAAGGTGTATATTCATTTTTGTTCACCACTAGCAATATATTTCAATCATTATAGTTCAGCGAAACTGAAATGTGGACCTATGTCACAATGAAAGCACTCATATTCAATTTTAATTAAAATCTAGTCACAATGACAGCATATGACAAGTCGTTATTGATAAATACCTACTAGATTCGAGTGCCATTCCTGTGGCTGAGGCTTCAGACATTAACGTTCTGCAAAAAAATATCCTATTTGGATCCTTCATGATTGCTCTTATGGAACTGTAAAAGTAAATTCTTATTTTATGTAGAAACATTTTCATTGGTTTTTGTGCAATGAAACACTAATAGTGCTTGTATGTCACGTCACACTTAGCGTTTTTGAGAGGCGATTATTTTGTTCAATGAAAAGAATATTTGTGTTGATTTTAAATAATGAATGACTGTATCAAATACTTTAATTACGTGGAATGATCAATGGCATAGAATCGAGTAGTGTGTATAACCCGCCCATTGTCGGCTGCACAGGTGAATTTGTGAAAATTAATACTCAGGTGAATTTTTCCCTCATTGTTATAATATGTTTTCATTAAGTAAAGGCCGATTCAAATGAAATTAGTTGTTGTTGATTCACTTTAACAAAAACCTTGCTGCTGTTGAATAATCACTCGACTAAGAAGTGTTCTCAGTTGGTGAAAGATCAAATTCTCTTTTAATTTTGGAATTGCACTCGGGTTTGTTATTGGTCGATAATTTTTCATGTTCGGTTTATCTCCCGCCTTGAAAGTTGGCGAGATGAAACTAGAAGTTCACTAACTTACAGATTTTCCCAAGCTCATAGATGCAGTAAATCTGCATTTCTTCAATAATATTGGAGCTACTCCATCTGGTATCGGACTTTGTTGCTGTCCAATTGGTTATATTTATTCAATATAGTCTTCAAACTGGAAAATGGGGCACTGTACTCTTTAATCGAATGATTCAACAAATTGCCAGAACATATAAAATGTATCAATAATCTCACTGGATATAAAAAACAAATTTTTAATTTTTTGATAAGCTTGGAACCATATAAAATGGAAGAATTTTATGGCACAATTGAAAGAATTAATATATTAGTCACCTCAGTCTCCGTCGGGCGTTAGATATTTCTAAATCAAAATCGTGCCGCTGACAGCTGCACTCATTTGATTTACGACGTCTTTAATGGAAGAGTCAAAAATTCAATGAGACTTCATTGATGTCATCTAATATCTTTACTTTCAATTTCAATACAAAATTGATCACATACAATTGGAATTCATCCCGAGATACCGTGTACACTGCGTCATCAAACGATGCGGTGCAATTTTTTGGGAGACGGGGCAGGGGGAATGATGTTTCTTTCAATTCTCTCAACTGTGTCTATTTTATTTAATGTTGCTCTACATGCAATGTACATGCTATGTATCGTAATTATTTCTCAAGATAAAGAAATTTATTATTATTATCATTATTAGTAGTATTTCCACAATTAAATACTAATATGCATCAGCATTAGCAATGTTGTTCCGCATAATTATTAGTATCATCATCACTTTCAGAACTCGTATACCCCGCCTCCTGTAAAAGAAACCCCTAAAGTCGTGTCGCCCTTCAACGCGCAGGAAATCCTGTCAGGGCTGCCCGGCATCGAGATAACGAAGGTCGACAAGAAGGCCGTGAGGAGCGATGCCGAGGCGAACAAGGCTTGCCAGACCGCCCAAGTCTCCATCATACCCACTTCAAATGGGGGAGAGAAGTTCAGCTTCGAAAAAGACGATTGGCTGTATGGTGAGTGCATTTTTTGTTTGTCGAGGTGGTTGAAATCCTTTATGGACATCATATGAGTCTTAAGGCCCGTATTTATAGTCGCTCCTTAAGGTGACCTCGTCCCTTAAGGCATCCTTAAGGTCCAGTTTCAGGTTTATAGTCGAAGCGTTAAGGAAATGTCAATTCCAAGGAAGGTAAAGAGGTACCTTGAGCATTCCTTGATCCAATTTCTAGTATTATTTCAGGTTATGTCAAGAATATGTAGATGATTAGATAATATATTATTTGATATAAATTTTACGGGTTTGGATAGTGTTTGATCTGAAACGCTTTTCTGGATTTCATAAATGGAATGATGAAATTGCTGATGAAAAAGCTGATTCAAGTTTAGTTGAAAAGTAAATCTTTTTCATTTCGAATAATAGGTATGTATTACAAATAATGGAAACCTCAGCATTGAAATTGAAATACATACATTTTCAATGAACAACCACACAAAATCACAGATTCATTCGAAGTATTCAATCAGATGGGTATTCTTCTTCTTCCCCCAAATATTATTCCATTGCAGATTGCAGCTTAAAAGTATTCGTTTTTAATAGTTTCATTTTTGTATTGTTATTTGCCAACATCGTCATCGAGACTCTTCAACCCCTTCTTTATTTTGCGGAAACTTGGATATATTTTGTCTGTGATAAATGAAAAATGTTGTTAGGCCCACTTTGAACCAGCCTTTGAAGATATTACTGGATTATTATAGAATCTTCCGATGTCCACAGCAAAAAAATTCAAGTATTTTTGTCAAATTTGACATTTTACATTTTGTGACAAACACGTGACATGAAACAACAAATTTGGTCACAGAACACTAACTGTAACTGTTGAGGCCGATGGTGAACGCTTTTTCAATGTTTTTTCAGGTTCAGTCGTGAGCGAAGCTCTCGTCCGGAAATTTTCAGTAGTCTTGATTCTGCGCAAATTGAGGGTATTGGCTGTTACTATGATGTAAAAACACTCGTTATCCGAATTTACCGTCACCAATAGTGATTTCGATTCACTGCCATTGCCAAAATCGCTCTGATTGGTCTCCTATACCACCCTATACATATGTTTGAGCAAAACGGATTCGAACTTGTAGGCTTGTCTGACCGATGTCTCCGATGACACTTAGGCCACAGTCATCAATGAGGAATGCTGAATGTGTCCCTGGATTTTATGTGAACAGTGAACTCACTTATAGTCTTCTATTGCACCTCTCAGAAGCTTTGGTTAGGAAAATAGCATGTCTTTCTTCTACTTGTTTCTCAGTGAACTCTTTAGTCAGTGTGTTTTTCTTGTATACTTCTAGAAGAAGGGGCAAAGGAATCAAGTTTTTGTGAAATAACAATAACGAACACGCGTTGCTCTAGCGTCCACAGCCCCATGATGGCAAGTGGCAACAGAGATTCAGAGAAAGTGAAATGCTTCGAGTCGAAGAATGGATTGTGATCAACCGCGCGCCCCGCCCATTTTCTAATGACGCATACGAAGTTCTTGGGCTTTATCATGGATGCAAAATTGGATTGAAAATATCACATATCCTATATCAACAACAAACTGGCAAGCGCCGTTTACGCAATTTCCACATTTAGTATTAATATCGGCACCGCTGCTGCCAAAACAGTTTATTTTGCGTATTTTTACAGTATTCTGAACTACGAAGTTAAATTCTGGGGAAACTCAAATTCCATATTTATTCTAGAAAAAAAACTATACGGGCCATGTAAGGTTTAAATAGACGAGACTCATGTCGCGAGCACTTTGCCAAGTTGATGTTATTTACTCTCACCAACCTTTATATATACCGAGAAACAATCGAAGCATTCAAAAGAAAACATAATTTCAAATACATTGCTATAATACTCGTGATAACAGATTGATTTCGAAACCAATGTTTATCTACGAGGCTAACAGATAAGGACCATTATATATGGGTATAAAAATTTTTAATCACCTACCGATATCACTTACAGAAATTTTCTCACTGAATCGCTTCAAGAAATCACTCAAGCAATATTCACTTTCAAACATTCATTATAACTTTTTTTTCAAACAACAGTCAATAGTATTTTCAACTTCAATATTAATGTTCATTTTTATCAATATCTATTTCATCAAATTTACAAAAGCCAATACCTACACATAAATAATCATTTCTTATGAAGATTATACTCACAGTATGGCCAAATTTCAATTCCAATTTATACAGGGTGTAAATTTGAAAACTTTCAATGCGAATATCTTGCGAAATAAAAAAGTTAGAAAAACGCCGCTTGGCAAAAATGCTAAAGAGTTAAGGGGAACTAGAACCACCATATTTCAGTGAAGGGATGAGTCACCCTGTCAGCGCAACACACCCCAACTTTGAAATGTCAAATGGCACTACCTCTTTTGTGATACCTCAAATGAACGGTCTCAGTCAGTAGTATTCTCCTGTACTAGACTTTTTTTCCACCCACTACAGTGTGTACGAAAAACATTAATTCGAGGGTCTTAATTTGAAAACTTTCAATGCGAATATCTCGCTAAATAAAACAGTTAGGAAAACGCCGTTTGGCACAAATGCTACAGAGTTAGGGGGAACTAGAACCACCATACTTCAGTAAAGGGATGAGTCACCCCGTCGGCGCGACACACTCCATCTTTGAAATGTCAAATGGCACTACCTCTTTTGTGATACCTCAAATGAACGGTCTCAGTCAGTAGTATTCACCTGTACAAGACTTATTTTCCACCCACTACAGGGTGAACGAAAAACAAAGTCGAATAAAATAAAATGCAGAATGCCGATATATTCCAAGAGATGTGTTCCGAAATGTTAGAATGGCATTTGAACATCGATTATACTATTGCTTACAACAGAATGGAATCCATTTTGAACATCTGATCAAATAAAATATCCTTTTAACAAAATTCATTTTATTTTATTCGACTTTATATTTTTCGTACACCCTGTAGTGGGTGGAAAAAAAGTCTTGTACAGGTGAATACTACTGACTGAGACTGTTCATTTGAGGCATCACAAAAAAGGTAGTGTCATTTGACATTTCAAAGTTGGGGTGTGTCGCGCCGACGGGGTGACTCATCCCTTGACCGAAATATGGTGGTTCTAGTTCCCCTTAACTCTTTAGCATTTTTGCCAAACGGCGTTTTTCTAACTTTTTTCTTTCGCGAGATATTCACATTGGAAGTTTTCAAATTCACACCCGTATACATTATTTGTTCTCTCTCTCGTTACCTCAAATGTTCTTAGGAACTTGCTTTGACTTGAAAGATTTTTATTTATTTTGCACTCACTGTATTGAGAAATGAATCTAACCTAATCTAATCTAATGGCCGAGTACTACCCAAACCAAAAATACTTGGCTACTATGCCACCCTGTATTTCTGGTTCGCCGACTAGTTGGCCAAAAATCTTTTGTCTTTCGCGGTCCAATGCCTCGCATCTGCACAGTACATGTGACACTTTTTCTGGTTCCTTTCCACATAGTCTGCAGCTTGCATCGCCATTGTAAAGTCACATTCTGGTGAGGTGCTCCTTTACTGGCGCAGTGAGTTCATATAGGGTGATTAATTGAGAATGGGCAATCTGAACAACAGATAGTAAACATCAAAATATGAAGATTCAGCCGAACATACCTTATAAAAATGTTGCTGGTTTAGAAGGGGAAGATTTCATTTTGAAATTTCTCAATAACTTTGCAAGTTTTAACAGCATTCTCCTTATCGTTACGCAGTATGCTGAATAATAATGAGGTTGCCTCTATACGCACTAATTTGAGCCTCTAGGACAGTCTAGAATACGTACGGCGCTTCAATGTGGGTACCAAAAATTTCAAGTTGCTCGTACATCGAAAAAAAAAAAATATAAGTTGCGATGTTCTACATTAATTTGAAATTTTAATAGAATTTCTTTATCTCATCTTCCTCGTCGCTTTCCTCATTTGAATAAATAAGTCCATCATCTTCTTGGCCCTCCATAATGATATTAGCTATTTTCTGAAGCTCTTTCGCAGACAACATTTTTTGACGTCAGACATGATCACGCTCGTGAACTAATTTGCTAACCAAAACTTCGTAATGGTGACGTGTTCTACAACATTAATTTGAAATTTTGATAGAATTTCTTCATCTCATCTTCCTCGTCGCCTTCCTCATTTGAATAAATAAGTCCATCATCTTCTTGGCCCTCCATAATGATATTTGCTATTTTCTGAAGCTCTTTCGCAGACAAAAGTTTTTGACATCAGACATTATCACGCTCGTGAACTAATTTGCTAACCAAAACGTAATGATGACGTGTTCTGCGACATTAATTTGAAATTTTAATAGAATTTCTTCATCTCATCTTCCTCGTCGCTTTCCTCATTCGAATAAATAAGTCTATCATCTTCTTGGCCCTCCATAATGATATTTGCTATTTTCTGAAGCTCTTTCGCAGACAAAATGTTTTGACGTCAGACATGATCACGCTCGTGAACTAATTTGCTAACCAACACGTCGTAATGATGACGTGATTATCACGCCATAGGAAGTACGTCATAGTGACGTCGGAAATTGGTGTGTGACGTCTCTGACGAAATATCACGGTACGTCACAGTGACGTGACCATTCGTCATCTGGTTGCCTGGGAGATTATGATTCCTTCGTCAAAATTAGGAAATTGAAGATGCCGGATCCGATATCGCGGACGATTTTTGTAGTTATTATCAGATTATATTCACAATTTGTATCTGGGTCTTTTTTGGGTGGGAGATTATGATTCTTTCGTCAAAATTTGGAAATTCAAGATGGCGGATTCATTATGGTGAACGAGTTTTGTAATTATGATCCGATTCTATTCAAAATTTGTATCTGGAGGATTTTGAAGTCGGAGATTCTGATTCTTCCATCAAAATCTGGTATTCAAGATGGCGGATCAAATATGGCGGACTAGTTTTGTAATTATGTTCCAATTATGTTCAAAATCGGTATCTAGGGGTTTTCAGAGGTGGGAAATTATGATTTCTTCGTCAAAATTGGTTGATTGGAGATGGCGGATTCAATATGGCAGACGATTTTTGTAATAATTATGATCCGATTCTATTCAAGTTTTGTATCAGGGGGTTTTCGGGGTCGGAGATAATGATTTTTTTCTTTAAAATTTGGAAATTGAACATGGCGAATCTAACATGGGGAGCGAGCTTCGTAATAAATAGTAATTTGAAAAACTATAATGAAACACGATTTTATAGAGCCAAACTCGATGCCAAATTGAATATAAGTAGAAAATTGATAGTATAGTTCATGAAACGAAATAGATTGTCGAACCAAAAAGAAGTAGAAAATAAATAGTAGTTCAAAAAACTAATGAAATACGATTTTATAGATAGTCGAACTTGAAGGAAGTGGGTAGAAAATAATAAGTAGTTTGAAAAAATTAAGAGATATATTGTCGAAGTAAAAAGAAGTAGGGTACGTGTGACTATAGGCCAAATATGTTTTTCATAATGAAAAAACCTGTTAAATGAACAACATTAATAAATCGGTAGCAGATATTTAATTCGCATCGTAATATGGGAGTAGAGAAAGTATTTTTATCTTGTTTTCTCATTATATTTCAGATAGCGTGTTCACTCCAAGAGATGTATTAGAAGACGACATGGATGCAGAAGAGTTAGAATTAGAAGCCTTCAAGCGTTTTTGCCAGCAGTCGATACCTCCAAAAAGGAAGGAAAAAGTTGCTCATTTGAATGTGGCAGACATTGTTTTAAAAAAGAAATCTGACCTAAATCTAGTTTAATAATGTTTTTTTTTTGTTCATCTTTCTTTTTCTTCGGTAAACCTTGAGTGGAACCATAATGTGATAATTTATTTAGATTTTTGTTCGGTCATTTGCTATATTTATATGCTATCCCCAAGATATTTTTATGTTTAGAATGACCACAAATGCTAGTTTTATTTTCCTATAACGCCTCTACAACAATCCCTCATGTTAAAAAGTGCCTGTAGAATTTTATAACAAGTTTATTCAATTTGTGATGTTTATTGGTACTACCGGAAAAACCTTGTGGAAAGATTTTATCTGCAGATTCTAAATGAAAAAATGGTAAATAAAGTTTATATCAACAAGTATCCAGAAATGGCTCCTTAGGCGGTTACAGCCATCTGAAGTTGAATCCGAGATGAGGTACTGAATCTATCGAAGATTTATGCGATGGCATTGCGAAATCACCAGATTTGGACGATTTGATTGGTCGTTTTGAAAGAGCGCTTAGCAGAAAATTTCAAGCTCAGCAAAAGAAGGTAGGCAAGGAGTTAGGTTTAGGAAACTGCAAGCGAAGAATCGTCTTTTGCGGGACGGCTTGTGAAGAACATTTTTGGCGGAGAGTTTCGAATTCGAAGGGACGGTAGTTAGGTACAGTCGTCTTCAGAAAACATGTCACACATGGACGGTGTAAGCTCTCTTATCCACCGCTGCAATAAGAGCGCTCATACCGTCCAACGGCGACATGTTATCTTAAGGCGATTGTACTGTTTTGTTTCGAAGTTTGATTCGTTTATGTGCGTCCGCATTGAAGAGGGTTCCATCAAAACCAGCGTACTGTGACAGTATATATAACCTCTACGAGATACTGTGATACTGTTGAAATTGAGGTGCCATAACTTGGTCTTATCACAGTATAATATCCCTTGTTTTGAGGGTCTATACTGTGGATTTATATCGGTACTGGAGGAGAATTCGATCTTCATACATATATGGTGAGTATGGATTTAGGTTTTTTTCTGGGCTCCTCTATGTTAATAACTATTATACAATAGTGTGAGCAATAAGTTAATGTACAGGGGTGTCCCTATAAAAGGTCTACATACAAGCAAACTTACCTCAGTACGAAGTTGCTTATATAGTTCGGGCGCAAGACGGCTCTGAAGTTACAATTTTCAAATCACTTTTGCTTCATAATAACTTCGAAGTGGCTCCCCCATATATTTACTATTTCTATACAGGGTGTCCCAAAATTGCTGGGACACAGAGCTACCACGTGTAGAGGAGGTCAAAATAAGTTGATTGGACCCAATTTATTTATGTGCCAAAATGTACCGTTTGTCCGTGAGAAGGGTTCAAAGTTCACTTGAAAAAACACATTTTTGTACGCTGTTCAGGAATAAGTGGAACGAATTTGATGAAATTTGGCAATAGTGTATTTCAGAGGATTACTTTTCTTTTGGTAATCTAAGAAACCTAAATGAAATTGTAGAAGGGTTGAAACCACCCTCACCCCCTGACGTTTTCTTCAGAACTTTTTTAAGGGTCATGATACGGTCTGAAATTTTTTGAGCTTGAAGACTCATCAATTACCTTCATTTTATTACTCTTGTAAAAATTTTGTATACCAAATAGTTTCGAAGAAAAAAAAATGTTCTCTCAAATAATGCTACCAGATATTCCTATAGTACAAGTTTAATTAAATTGTGATATAAAACTTAGTTGGCAGTGGAAACGCAGGCAAGTCGTGATTTCGACAGGAAACAAATTTATTGTCATTCAAGTTTGTTGTTGACGTTGTCTGTAAATGTTTCAATAAATTCTTCAATTTTGTTATTACCGCGGGTACCATTACTATAGGAATATCTGGTAGCATTATTTGAGAGAACATTTTTTTTCGTCGAAACTATTCGGTATACAAAATTTTTACAAGAGTGATAAAATGAAGGTAATTGATGAGTCTTCAAGCTCAAAAAATTTCAGACCGTATCATGACCCTTAAAAAAGTTCTGGAGAAAACGTCAGGGGGTGAGGGTGGTTTCAACCCTTCTACAATTTCTTTTAGGTTTCTTAGATTACCAAAAAGAAAGTAATCCTCTGAAATACACTATTGCCAAATTTCATAAAATTCGTTCCACTTATTCATGAACAGCGTACAAAAATGTGTTTTTTCAAGAGAACTTTGAACCCTTCTCACGGACAAACGGTACATTTTGGCACATAAATAAATTGGGTCCAATCAACTTATTTTGACCTCCTCTACACGTGGTAGCTCTGTGTCCCAGCAATTTTGGGACACCCTGTATATCGCGCATCGCCTCTATACGATACCTATATCTCAACAAAAATGGGACCAAAATGAGAGGTACTTTTTGAATCTATAAGGACGGAAAGTGATGGATGGAAACAGCCATATTGGTTTGTAGTATCGTATTATTTTTTCCCTACGTCAGCATCAACGCCAATTGGTCGATTTCGTTACTTATAGGGACAGAAGTTGGTCCCGCTTTGAGGACAGCAATGCTTCATTTATGAGTAGTACATATATGGGCTCCCCTAATAACATATGGGATATTAGAATCATCTCTGAAACATCCAATTTTTTTCTTGGGACATTCATCTTGAGATGTTACTGGCAACATATACCCGTGTCAGCATTTGCGATCTCCCATCAGAATGTTTGTGGAATCAAATTATTTTTAATCTGAAATTATGAAAATGGACGACAGAATCCCAGATGTAAAGTTACAAATATGAATGTAATAATCTCCGAACATTTAAGGTCAGTGCTGTCCAATAACTAATAGGCGAACAGTTGTTTGAAGCTTATATTTGTTGGCGCTGGACCAACGGCTGTTAGCAACTAGTAGAAACGTTAGTTGTACCAGGCCCGGATTACCCGGGCGCACGCTTGTTTGGGGCGCAGTATACGGAAAAATCCGACGTCACCTGATGACGAAGACGATCACGTGACTGCCGCAGACTTATGTTTTTTTTTCGTTTCTGTTGTCTGCTTACTTAAATTGCAAATATATGCTTCTCATACATTTTGGATTTTTTCTTGGAAAATAGTTAGAAATGTATTCAACTGGACTAAAAATAAGAATGTGTTAAAAGCTCAAATAACCCCAAAGAAGCTCTGAAAAGAGGTTTTCAGTTACCTATATATGTACGAAAAATTCCACACTCCCCAGAACTACTGGAAGGGGGAGTAAAAATAGCTGTTAATCCGGGCCTGAGTTGTACCGCCATCTATATCGGCTGATAACAAATAGATTCAGCAATAAATGTCGAAGAGATATATATTTCAATTCCTTCGTTTATTATATGGTTCAGTGAAGTAAAGTAGGTACTTATACCTGGTATTCTTGAGGTGAATATTTATTATAAATATTTCGATTTGTTATCGATTGAATTTTGGCCCGCTGTGGTATATATCGGTAAGTATATTCACGGTGGATGGCACATTAGACGTTTCTGGAGAACGCGAGTCAGGACTATTCTGAAAAGTTGAATAATTAGTTGTGTTCTATCGACCTAGAATATTCTCAGCGCTGCGACGTTGCCGCTTATATTAAAAAGTAACAACAACTTTGGGACACCCTGTATATCATTCCGTTATCAGATTCTCCCTGAAGAGCTGATTTCATCGATCTATGACACTTGGGGTCTAGCGGGAATGATAATAAAGATATAGGGTGTGAAAAATCGAGATTTTTCAACTTTAAGAATTTTTCGTTGAAATAAATACAGGGTGGTCAATCAATTGATAGTACGTGAAAAGTTGAGATAGGGACATGGAAACCGGTTTGACCAATTATGAATAGTTTCGACACAAAATATTCCTAAAGTTGAAAAATCTCGATTTTTCACATCCTATAACTCTGTAATTATTACTGATAGACCACAAGTGTTACTAGTCAATGAAATCAGCTCTTCAGGAAGGATCTGAAAATTAAATAATATACAGGGTGTCTCTTTAAAAAATCAAAGTTGTTGCTACTTTTCATTATAAGCGGCAACGTCGCAATGCTGAGAATATTTTAGGTCGATAGAACACAACTAATTATTCAAGGCACCAATTTTTCAGAGTCTAATAATGTGCCATCCACCGTGAATCAGCCTGTATATATATATATATATATATATATATATCTATGAGTACTCTCAGATAGCACAATGTCATTCATAGATCGTTCATAGAATATTCTTCGAGAATATCTAAATATTCCTAGAATATTCTCACAATATGACACAAATATGCCAGGGATGTTTTATGAACATTCGGAATAGACTGTTTTGAATATCCTGAGAATATTCCTAGTATATTGAAGGAGAATGAAGAAAATTAAAAAAACCTTGTTCGGTGGGGATGCGAGCCTGCTATCTTGTGATTGGATTTTTACGAACCTGAAACCTTAACCACTTTGCGACGAACCTTATTCATAAATAAAATGAATAGCAAGATGACAACACTGAATTAGTGAGATAATTAGCATTGAGGCTAGAGAATAATAGGTTTTTGTCACGGTGAACATTACAAATATTGGTACAAAAATAGGAACATTAATATCATTTATTTTGATACGATTCTGAATATTCTCAGAATATTTGAAAAAATATCCTCAGAACATTCAAAAATAATATTCTGAGAATATGTCAAATTGAATGTTCATAGAATATTTGCTGCAGGATGAGAATATTCTCTATGATCATTCTGAGAACATTTTATTAGAATATTCTTGAATAAATATATTTGAACGTTGTCAGAATATCCATAGAATATTCTGTGCTGTCTGGACTGGTATACAATTTTGATTTGCATATTTAAACCACCTTTCAATGATTTAAATGTCACTAAGTCTGAAACATTGGAACATTTGTAGGACCGTAGCGGGATATACCAGCAAGATCCTATGTTGTTAGGGTCATGACTTATGACGAGATTCTATACTCAAATTTGAGACGCAATTTATTTCAGCGCCCTCTTCTAGATGGAGACAAAAGACAATTTCAGGGGCGTAATTTCAGTGTATCCCTGGGGGGGGTCAAGAAACCCAGACAAACTGCTTGGTTATCGAAAGCGCCGCAGGCGGAATTTTCTTGAAGTTCAAGGCCAAATGCGTTCAAATCGAAAATTACATTCATTCCAGAGTGACATCAATTCCATTTCAATGTATATACCAGGAATAAGGAGGTCAAGACACTTAGACTGAAATTTTCTGCGGTAAAAATGCGCCGCAGGTTAAAATTTTGTTGGGATTCAAGGTCAAGTGCCTCCAAATTGAAAATTAGATCCTTCAATACTGACAACAACTGCCATCACATTATTGTATTTTAAATAATTCAGTTACATCTCAGTAAACTCAAACCCCTGTGAACACAAACATCCCTAAGATGTTACATTCATGTCTTGCTAGGTAACAATGCGAATCATAAGACCACATCATTCGTATTGCCGTCCCATTTTATTGGAAGTGAGACTTGAAATGTAGGTAAATATGTGAAGCCCCGTAACACCCAAGACACTCGATCACTCTGAAACCTCACATTCTTGTCCAATTATGACAAACCTAAGATGGCTACAAAGCCATCTTAGACAAACCCAGTCAATCAATTTTTATGATGAATGCGGAGTCGCTTATTATTGATACATTAGTGCGAATTTCACTTGGCATCATAATGTGAATCACAAAAATGAGCGGAAGGGTCCGGAATAGCAGCCTTTGTGATTTCAGTGGGACTCTCAATTCCAGTAACGGATGTGATGTGTGTGGCACGTATATGTGATATCCTTCTGATATCTCTGGGATCATTCTGTGTTAATAACTGGGATGCTCTTAGTTTGTTACAATTGATACCTATATATAGATAGGAATAATAGAAAAAGCAAGTAAAATTTATTTAAGAGAGTGTCTCCAGGTTACCCCGAGCAGGTAGATATTCCTAAAATGTGTTGGTAGCAATTTAAGAATTAAACAAAATAATAATCATCAGAGATTCCCTGATTCATTCCAATTTTTTTGTCGTATCCGAACAACCACCACTCATAACAGGAAACAGGTCGTTATTCATCAGTCTATCATAATTTTTACATTTTCGAGAAATGGCTTCCTTATATATCCAGGTATATTATATGTATTTTGAAATAATATAAGTGCTTTTTTTGCAATTTCAAGTACTGATACAATATACTGATGTATAAATGTGATTACAGCTAGGAAGAATGTGAGTGGAATAATCTTTTGTAGAAAGTTACGGCGGGGGGAGGCATTGCTCTCTTGAAATTGAACTGAAGAACTGCGCTTGGTTTGGCGCCCCCTCGCCACGAGAAATGCGAGGAGCGCGCCTCGTGCGCCTTCCCTATTATCCGACACTGGCGTAGAACCGAGCGTAGAACTTGATATTTTCAGTAAATAAACATTCGAAACTTCTATGCCAATAGAAATAAAGGGGTTTGAATATGAAATTTGGATTGCCTAACTTATGTTAATCCTTTATTCATTGTTGACTGATAATTTGAATAAACAAAATTCAAATTTGGTCGATACCATGAGAGAAATCGAATTCAATCAAGAGTACATTTTTTCGTATAAAGTATTATGCAATCTCGAGTAATAGCACAGTTTAGGGAATCTTAATAAGATGGTAGTAGATACTATATATAGTTTTCTGTATATGCCAGTTCAGACACTTAACATCCCGTCTACGAAGCCTCTCGTCCACACAAAAACTCAAAAAGTTACGTTACATTTACAAATTTACATCTGCAATATTGCTAAACGTCCGTTTCAGTAATTGCTCTACAACCTTCCATCAACATATAGCTTCCAAATTTTGCTTAGTGGGAGAGTAGGGGACTTCAAAAGTATTCGAAAGTAATGAGAAATAGAATTACTGTACTGGAAGAAATCGAAATATATTCTAAAAGTATAACTAAAATATTTGAAAAGTTATAAAAGTATACTTGAAATGTATTTAAAATACTAAAAACTAATGGGAACACTGCGGGAAGGTAATGAAAATATTTAATAAATAATCGTAGATACCTATACGGATGGAGATACTGAAATGGTAGATATATAATTTACAAACAATTAAAATAATTGAAATGATTTAGAAAAGAAATCAAGTACCTACTTAAAAACACAAACACACCATTTTCAAAGAAGATTGTTTGTCCCTCGATATGGATATTATATTCCAACAAAGAAGAAGTGAGTGATAATTTTTGTCGGTTACTCGACCGAATAGATACATATAATAATGAAGATGATGAAATCCCTAATTTCGAGTGACAATGGAAAATGAAAAAAATCCACCGCCCCGTGTGAGAGTCGAACTCACAACCTCTGGTTTACATGCCCACGCTCTGCCAATTGAGCTAACGGGTCATCCGTCGATCAATCGGCAGGGAGGTCGAGTTCTCATCACACACCATCCAATTCCCGAAGTCACTCGAAATCATGCACTATACGAAGCATCGCTGGCAGGATGGTATTATACAGTCTCCATATTTCCCCGTACGTCCTCTGGCATTGTCTTTCCTTGTATACGGAAATGTCCGCAAGCAGTCTATACATAGAAGTGAGTGATAATTTTTGTCGGTTACTCGACCGAAAAGATAAGTACATATATAATAATGAAGATGATGAAATCCCTAATTTCGAGTGACAATAGAAAATGAAAAAATTCCACCGCCCCGTGTGAGAGTCGAACTCACAACCTCTGGTTTGCATGCCCAACGCTCTGCCAATTCAGCTAACGGGTCATCCGTCGATCAATCGGCAGGGAGATCGAGTTCTCATCTCACACTATCCAATTCCCGAAGTCACTCTAGTAAGGAAAGACAATGCCAGAGGACGAACGGGGAAATATGGAGACTGTATAATACCATCCTGCCAGCGATGCTTCGTATATTGCATGATTTCGAGTGACTTCGGGAATTGGATGGTGTGAGATGAGAACTCGATCTCCCTGCCGATTGATCGACGGATGACCCGTTAGCTCAATTGGCAGAGCGTTGACTAGAGTCTAGCCATAGCACCAGTGCGAGAATATTGCGCCTGGTGCGCAGGTCGCTGGGCGCGAGAAATTGCAGAGAAACAAAAATAAATAAGTCATTGTGAAATGATATTGCGCGTCGCTCGCTGCTCGCTGGGCGCGAGAAATTGCAGCGAAACAAAAACAAATAAGTCGTTGTTGTGAAATGATACATTAGACAACTGCTTTCCTAGTTGATACCATGTTACAGGGTGATCCCTAGAATCGTGACACACCTCAAATCAATTTATTCAAATTGAATTAACACTGTACTGTTCATAATTATTACATATATATATATCCCCAGATAGCACGAATATTCTCAGAATATTCTTACAAGCTGCGAAAATGTCATCTTCTAGAATAATATTCTGAAGAATATTCATAGAAAGTTCTCAGTATGTTGCGAATATTTATGGAATGTTCCATGCGAATATTCTGATAGTATTACATGAAAGTACATTCCTAGAAGCTTGTTTACTCAATAATTTTTCACTGCACATTGGACAAGTGGAATTACCTGTTTATTCTTTCATAGTATTTGTAGATGAATTGTTACATTTCTTTGTATGAATTTTCAACTCCCTCTGATTTATAAACTGTTGTCCTCATTTATCACAGGAAAACACTTTTTCACTTTTCTTCGACGGGGCTATCTTTGTTGGATGTAACTTCAAACAATTAGTTCTGAGATTTTGAAAAGAACTGAATGTTTTCGAACATTCTGCACAACAGTTCGATTGCATTTTTAAAGTGTGAAACGCTAGACTTGGAGGTCAAACGATAAATGAGTACATATTCTGGAAACAGTTCGAATGGCAACCAACAAATCTCCTTCCCGTGATACATGATTCGCCGCCAATTAAGGGTATTGGGTATTCTTTTACCAATGATGATCTTAATTGTTTCGCTCCAATATTTGTCCCGCGCCGCACGGCCGCAACCCTTCTCGCCTCGCTTCTCGCGCTCGGCGAGCGAGCGAGCAAGCAACGAAATTTTTTGTTTCTCGCGCCCAGCGACCTGCGCACCAGGCGCAATATTCTCGCACTGGTGCTATGGCTAGACTCTAGTGTGTACGGAAATGTCCGCAAGCAATCTATACATAGAAGTGAGTGATAATTTTTGTCGGTTACTCGACCGAAAAGATACATATAATAATGAAGATGGTGAAAGCCCTAATTTCGAGTAACAATGGAAAATGAAAAAACTCCACCGCCCCGTGTGAGAGTCGAACTCACAACCTCTGGGTTACATTATGCCCAACGCTCTGCCAATTGTGCTATCGATCAATCGGCAGGGAGGTCGAGTTCACATCACATTAGTCTAGACAAAGTAGAAACATTTATTTGATAATACTGTCACAACAAAAGGGGTGAAGGCTTGTGTTTCCACCATGTCACAACAAAAGAGTTGTGTTTCCACCCATGTCACGATATAGTAGAGTGGTTAACCCATCCATATCGATTTATAAGGGGTTAGCTTGGCTTAATAGTTTGCGAGAGGAATTATTCAAATAGGCACTAATAGTTTAGGGGTAACTGAAAGTACGAGACTACATTCAAACATAACAATATTTATAATAGCATGAAACATTATGGGTAGCAATGACAAATATGAATCAACAACAATGAATATAAAGACCTAATAACAACTTACATTATAATAACCATTACGACGAGCTCTTGTCAAGTCAAGAGTAGCCCCAGACCAGACTAACTTCGGAACCCTCATATCCAATATTTATATATATATAGATTTGCACGTTTCTCATGAGAGTTCCTTGGTCAGTTTTCATAGTTCAATGTCAATTGATGATTTGAATAATTTTATGTTCATAAAACCCTCATGGTTACAAATTACTAATATACTGAATGTTCTACTCGTGACATGACCCCTCTCTCCGAGAAAACTGGACCCCAGTTTTTAAATTACTACCTAACTTAAATATATCGAGGAGAACATTTAAATTTCATTTACATATACAAACAATTTCAGAAACAAACAACTATTCACAAACATTCAAAATTTAGTGTCTACAATGCACACTCACACCTTTACTAAGTCCGGCACTGGCTATTCAACAAAAGCATTTCAATCAGACTCTTCTTGGTGAGACTCCTGGCAGCTTGGGGGTAGGGAATGACGATTGGGCATGGCATCCTCCAATCGTCATGGGGATTCCGGCAGGATCCTTTTGGGCTCGAAGGTATCCTTGTCCTGGGCATTGGGATGAAATCTTTTGGGCTTTAAGATTCCCTAGACTATCCTTCAAGGTGGTTGGCAGCTGAACGAAGAGGACTGCTTGCTTCTTGGGGTAGCGACTGACGACTGATGGTCATGGCATCCTTCAATCGTCGTGGGAATTTTGGTGGGATTCTTTCTTGGGCTCGAAAGGTATCCTCGACCTGGGCATAAGGATTGAGTCTTTCGGGCTCAAAGATTCCTTCAAGGTTTCTAGCAGCTGATCGATAGCAAATGCTGGCTGTTGCTGTCATGACGGCACTACATCTTGGTCCATTCGTCTCAATGCAGCTAGTTGACTGACGGCTGATCAGGCATCTCGAGGGACGAATTTCGTGGACTTCCAACGTCACACTTAGAGGAGCTATTCACAACTTGTAGCATCCTCACTTGTCTCCTCTTCGTTAGGCTACCTAGCAGCTTCTAGCTTCTATCCATTTGTCCATTCAGCTGCGTGGATGCATCCCCCTGGGTGTCTGATATATTGATGCGTGTTGTATGCCAACTCAGTGTGCGTGCATTGTTTTGTATGATGCCGTGAATACATGCAAAAAATTTGTTTATCAAATACCTACGTTACTATTTACATTAAAATGGGGAATTCTTCTATAACTCGATTATTATTCAATGAATAGTTCAAATAACCTATACTAGAATATGATTAGCCTATTGTGAGATCTATCATATATATCTTCTTCATTCAAACTTCTTAAATATGAATCCTAGTTCGAGAATCTATCCTAATTTTAATTGATTTATAATATATACAATATTTAGATAATAGAAGTACTTCAATTACTTTATACATTTTTCGAGAAACCGATCACTCTAACTATTTTATTTCCAAAAAATCATAAATAACCATCTATTTTGAAACTTATCAATAATGTTCGGTTTTTATAATATAATATTTCAACCTTTCCTGTGTTATTTGGAGCATTATTCATTATTTTACCTAAGTGAATATTAAATGCTATATCAACAACATGCAACTTGAACCAAAGGTGTCAAGTTCATGATTATTTACGTAGGCGAGTTCGAAGATGGCCGGCAATTTAATTTTATTACTACTAGTAACCTAGTAGTAGGCAATATTATAGAATATTAGGAATGGTTAACAGTTTCAGGGAAATTCGAACTGCTTTTTCCTTTCTGGGCAAAAAAAATCATTTGATTGAATGAATAAATAAAAAAATAAATTATGAGTTATAATATCTACTGGTATATTTATTACTTATGTGAAATATCGAGGAATTTCTTATAGATTTCTGTTCGATTCACTTAGTAACTCAGTAATTCAAATCATTTTTGTGGTGTTAGCTAATTTGAAATCGAAATGAAGATGAATTGCCAGTTTTGCCAATTGAAAGTTATTCAAGTCAACAAGCGCATGCATGTATTGAAATAATGGTGAAATATTAACTTGTTTCATGTCAACCAACCAACGTGCCTTCTCGTTGAAAAATGTCATAAAAAAAATACCTACCTATTTGATAAATATATTATCGAAATTATCACCATGTTATTTCATACTTACATATTGATCATTTTTGACATTCCAGGTCCAATCCGTAAGATTTAAAAGGATATTCATCTGACAACTCATTATTGGCAGCTTGAATAAACTGATGAACCGTCCGAGAATTGGTACTTTCATGTAGTTTGAGCAATATTTTGACTCAAGGGCCCTTGAGATTATTTTTTGTTTAATATGAAATATTATCAGAACTTTATTCGATTTATTTATTTATCTTTGGTGTAACCGGTTCAACGAATATATTGGCGTTTATTCAATTTAAAAAAAATTAATTCCCCTATTCACCATGTTTCGATGAATTCAAGTAGTAAGATAGTTTATTATATGAAAATTGAAAAATATGTTGAGATATTTTATCACTTATACATTATTGAACTGATTGAAAATACTCCTGTTAAATACCGCATGCTCATTCCTCCAATTTTGTTAGAACTAGACCGTACATTTCTTTGTTCAACAACTCGCAAATATTTTCCATTTTCGGAAAATCATCCCCGGGGGTAAATATCATTATAATCATCTTCATAATTCATAAATATACATAATCATCATATTCGAGCTCATCATTCCACATTAAATCATCATTTCATGTCCTATCAATTCGAGGACAAAATATATTCAGTAAGGTTAATCCTTCATGCCTTAGTGTGGCACATTTTCCAGGATTCCCTCCTATTTTCTGTTATAGTGCACACTTTCAACTATAACACTTCGTACTTTTTAGAATATCAACCAAACAGCTACTTCTCTGGATGTGGTTTGGCTAGGACCACGAGAAAATCTGAATAGGGTGACGATTATTCTGTACGGAAACGGTTTTCACTTGAAACCAAGTAACAATCTCTTCATTGAGAGTTCACATACACATCAATATATTCTTGAGCTCAATTAATTCATTTCATATCATATTTCCATAACATAATAATATCATATTTGCGTATAATTCATTTCAGGAGGAATGACAAAAAATGGTAAACGATACCAACGTTTAAGAGTATTTTCAATATTTGAAAGGTCATATACAGGGTGTTTCAAAAAAACCTGACCCCCTTACTAGGGTAGGTAGAATACTGCAAAATAAGTTGGGTTTACTTAGTAAAAAAATTTCGTAACGGCATCCGTTATCAAGATACAAGGTGTTGAAAAAATAATTTTTTTACACACTTCTCAAGATTATGTCGAAACTACGAGCAACGTTGTGATGGAATTTTGTATGGATGTTTGTTGGAGTCTGACACATCGCATGCATTCGTTTTTATACCTGACTCTCATAGAGGGCGCTAGTTACACGGTTCGTACCGAGTAGTTTTGAACATAACCTTTTTGAGGTTAGATTTTTCAATCCAAATTTGATGTGAATTTGAACATCATTCAATTTCACACCAAAAAGGTACTCCTGGTGAAACTCGATACTGTGTTCCGTTTTCGGAATATTCCGATTTGAAAATGATGAAGTGATAACTGTTGCTGGTATAAAGCTATGTATTAGAGTGAGTATTATGAAAAATTAACACCTATTTATTGAAAACCGAAAACAACAATACATTTTCGATGCTAAACTCATTGATTTAACAATGAATCACAAGAATAACTTCGAAACAGATTTGACTAAGAACATGGATCACACAGTTTTATTGTATCTTGAGCAGAAAGTCTATGCTACATAGGTAAATTCACGTCAAGAGTTGAAAGACATAATTGAACAACACTAGAATGACCTAACAGCTGATCCTCAACTGTTAACAAGAATAATACATTATCAAAAAAGAATATACAATCGTTTTTTCTTCGAAACGTAGGACATTTTGAACACTTTACTCTAACTGATTCAATATTTCATGTATCGAGTCAAATATATCTTAATTTTCTACTCATGATTCTTTGTTTCATCAATAACTTCAGCACAAGAATAATTTTTTTGTCTTTGAATCTGAATAAATAGGTAATTGAACTCAATAAAATTCGAGTATCGAGTTCCACCAAGAGTACCTTTTTGGTGTAAAATTGAATGATGTTCAAGTTCATATTATATTTGTATTGAAAACTCTAACCTCAAAAAAGTTATGTTCTTAACTACTCGGTACGAACCGTGTAACTAGCGCCCTCTATGAGAGTCAGATATAAAAACAAATTCATGCGTTGTGTCAGATTTCAAGAAACATCCATACAAAATTTCATTACAATGTTGCCAGTTCTTTCGACATAATCATTAAAAATGTGTAAAAAAATAATTTTTTCAACACCTTGTATCATGGAAACGGATGCAGTTACGACATTACTTCACTGAGCAAACCCAACTTATTTTGCAGTGTTCTACCTACCCTAGCAAGGGGGTCAGGTTTTTTTGAAACACCCTGTATATACTGACTAAGATATTTTGAATCGAAAAATTCTCAACTATTACTTGAATTATTAATTATTTTCATTCGCACTAATAATTTATTATGAATTATATCGAGCACGATGATTTGTTATTGTTTTGATTTCGTATTGTTATAAGACTATAGACACGTTGTGAATGACTTACTTATATTATATATTATATTGACTGGCATTGGCATTGCATTTCTTGAATAATTTTATCAACTATGAAAAAAAAATATTTGGAATTAGGTTCCTTGATTTGAGAAAAAAAACTGACAAGAATGATATGTAGGAAGAACTTCTCCCGAAATTCAGATAGAAAATTACGAATAGAGAAAAAAAAATAACAAAGTTCAGAGATAAGCTCCAAACTTTGTGAGTCTGGTCCGGTGCTTTATATCATGTCTTTGAATAGAAATGGAATGATTGTTATCAAACTTTTCAAGCTTAATGGTACCTATTCAAAATATTGAAAAAATTTAGGATTTCTAATTTAAATGACTTTCTTACTTTGTTATCACCCATAATTCATGCTGCTGTACTGAATTACTTTCAAATAACAATTTCTACTAGTGCCTTTGTTTGGAATATAAAATTGACATAAATATATGAATGCAAAAAAAATTGATGAGTCCATTATGAGGAATGAGACTCAAGGAAAGAAGCTTAGGCGCCTCCACCATGTCACAACAAAAGGGGTGAAGGCTTGTGTTTCCACCATGTCACAACAAAAGAGTTGTGTTTCCACCCATGTCACGATATAGTAGAGTGGTTAACCCATCCATATCGATTTATAAGGGGTTAGCTTGGCTTAATAGTTTGCGAGAGGAATTATTCAAATAGGCACTAATAGTTTAGGGGTAACTGAAAGTACGAGACTACATTCAAACATAACAATATTTATAATAGCATGAAACATTATGGGTAGCAATGACAAATATGAATCAACAACAATGAATATAAAGACCTAATAACAACTTACATTATAATAACCATTACGACGAGCTCTTGTCAAGTCAAGAGTAGCCCCAGACCAGACTAACTTCGGAACCCTCATATCCAATATTTATACATATATATAGATTTGCACGTTTCTCATCAGAGTTCCTTGGTCAGTTTTCATAGTTCAATGTCAATTGATGATTTGAATAATTTTATGTTCATAAAACCCTCATGGTTACAAATTACTAATATACTGAATGTTCTACTCGTGACAATACTTTCCCTGGTCGTTGGTGGTGGAGGTCCTACGCGGAATGACCAGCCCGCTCGCCAGGTTTGACACATTCAGACCGACGTAAAACTGTGTTCGAAAATGTTCGGCGTGAAATATTGAATAGGCTGTTCTTATGTCAAGAAGTTCAAGGTGACCATTTCGAGCATCTTCTGAACTGATGAACTCAGCTTTTATTTGTAGTATCTAGTAGGTGAAGATACTGACCCATTTATATTCTAGGGTTGTGAATAAGTATTCGTTTGGAGCTTCAAGAAGATGTATCACAAGACCTTCTTTCCCTATATTTTTTTCCCCAGATGGCCTCTCCACTCGCCATCATCTTGAAATTTTCATCTCGCAATTCTACTCCAAAGTAGTATTCATGCATCAATTTTATCAACCCAAGTTTCAATTTTTTTCGTTGACCCGTTCAAAAATAAAGGGGGGGGAAATTAAATAAAAGCAATAATAATGCTATATCATCAAAATCATGTTATGGGTTTTAGATCCCAATAAAGCAATAATAGAGAGAGAGCATATGCCAGCTATGTGCAAGATTACTGGGTTACCTTTACAATGAAATATGATGAATAGGCCTTTTCATTTAGATGACAAATGACTATCTGTGTTTACATCTCGCATCCAAAGACATGAAGTGGCGGTAATTTTCACCGAAACACTTGCACCACACTCTTCAGTAATGAATAAGTAACGTTTTTTCGATTTAAATTAATATAATACAATTAATACACACCAGGAATATAGAAACGAGAATACTATAATCTTAGATGTTTCTCAATGACGAATGCCCATGGTGGTTGACACTCTGTTGACCTTTGACAGAACGTCAATAAAAACCGCCATATTCCAATTTATCCAATCAGAATTATGTGTCGGAACTATAGCCATTGAGACTTATTCACCTTCGCGTTAACCAATCAAATTTTGGATCTTAAAACGAGCGCATGCGTCTTAAAAATATATCTATATGAAAAGCGCCTATTAAAGAGGCACCTAGATATATATTTGTAGTTGTTTTATTGGGTTTTGTGTTTTTTATTTAGTTCCGTTATCGAGGGAATGATAATAAATAGGGTAATATTAAAATATTTGGCCTCTCCTTTTTTATTGTCTGCTGAAAAGTAACATCAGAGAGAACGTTCTTGAAATTATATATTTCGTTTGAATCTATTGTTCAAAGGCGAAAAATGTTGACCTATTTGTTATACTATACCTATTTTATTTTATTTTTTTGGAGTTCATATATATTCTATGTGAATTTCATTTTTTGTTTTCTCTTCTGAAATATGTTTATTTATAATAAATCGCCATAAAGAAAGGTTGCCCAATAAAGTTCTCAGTGCTGTTATTGTTCTAAAAATTGATCAACTATCTTTACCCAACTGATTGGGTGGTCGATTATTACAACACTGAATCCGAGACAGTCAGCACTCTATAAACAGCGCCCTGAGATAAAGATTCGTTACAACAGGAACATGTTTCCTATGATGTGATAATGTTCGTTAGTTATTCCAATTTACCGCCTATATCAATGATTTGAATTCGCTGCCATAGTCCAAATCGCTCTGATTGGTCTTTTGGAATGGCCTTCACGTATGCCTGGGAAAAACGAATTCGTGCTTCAAGCTAAGACTGAAAGAAAAAGAAGACGAAGAGATTGAAGATTAGAGGTTATGATGCTTTTTCAGCTATGTTTTTTGGTTTTGATTTGTTTTGTGTAATGTCCTGTCCAGTATGTCCTTATCTTTTCTCAAATGAAAACTTGAGTATTAACTGAATAAAGTCGTATGGATTATCCATTTATAATATATCAAAATTAGATACCGATGTTGACTAAAAAATAAGGAATAAGGCATTATGGATTTGGCTAAATCATTATTCGAAAGTAGAAATCGTCATGGGTATGTTGGGAAACAAGATCATGTTGTAAGTTTCATCCCAATCAATGGAGTAGCTCTTTTTGTCATTCTGTTTTTCATTATAGAAACGGGAGCTAGAACTAGCTCTGGAAAATGATGAGGCTGAAGATGGAGAAGGCTACATGGATGGGCTCAATGTTAAAGAATGTACATCACTGGCACCAGGTAGCTCATTTTCTGCCCTGATTCCAACTATGTGGCCTCAAGATCTGATAGATAAACAATTGGTTGTTCCTGATGATCCCAACTCACAACCGGAATACAGGTTAGTAGTCAGGCAGTTTGAATATAGGAACAGTTGGTGGTAAAGGGATATGAGTGAGTCTCTGATAAGTACTGACATGTTGGCAAACAGTTACTATGCAAAAAAAAGTAATTTGCTTGAAGCCAATGGAGGTAGGGATGGATTGGTGTGTGCAATTGGCCTCCATCAGTAGCTATATGGTAGCTGTTTTGCTGATTGTTTCGCAAAAGATTCCTGTTCTCTATAAATTCCTTGATACCTATCTGATTTCAAAAAACTTGCCTAACTCAACTAACAAAATACATCATTTCTGTACTCAAATATAATGTTTCTATAATAAAATACTTTGTTTTTGTGTACTAACTTTGGTCTTATTTCTTTTTAACTTTCCATTCAAATGACCAAAGCTGTAAATGTTGTTCCTTATCAGAAATTCAAAAATAATAACTAGGGCACTACTACATACAATACATCAAAATTTGGAAAATGGTGATCACTTGGATGAACATAATGTAAATTCCAAAGTTTGCCCAGAATTATTTACCCAAGATTTATCAGGAGCTTCAAACTTTGAACTACATTTGCCTTGACATTTGCCAAACATTGGGATCATGCCATTTACAACTTTTGGTTTCTTGATGTCTCAATTTTTTCTTCAATCCATTTAAGCACTAAGTGAATTGAAATTCATGATATTATAGTTCATTCTTGACTTTTTCGAGCAACCAGCATGTTGAAATATTTCTTATTTTCCATAATAAAATATCATATGAATGTTGGAGACTTGGCAACATTGTGCTGAATGCTGAGAACTGACAAGACAACGCCCACAAGTCGTGTGCCATGTTGTCATGTTCACCAATTCAAATGTCCTCTACTGTGAATTCATATAATTATTATTCAACAAATTTATTATCAGCAATAAGCCACAAATCATAAGGGAACATTTTGAGACAATTGAATTTTTACTGCCAAATAGGAATAAAACCAATAGTCAATTGAGAATTTATGAGTTATTGAATAACTAATATTTCTGAAGTTCCCAATCATATTTCAACACATAGTAATTGTGCCATGGTCTGCCCCTACTAATGAAATCCTGGCGTCAGTATTTACTGATGGTTATTTTCTAGTTGTTTGAAATTTACCCTGGCATCATTGTATTATTTAGCACCTGAAAATCGTCAAAAGAATTCTTTAACAATATGAAATTGAAAGATATTCCAGTGATGAATCTGTTTAAGAATTAAAAAAAAAATAGTCCTGTTGTATTCTTCTGGAGACGGGTACACAATAATCCTTTAAATTCGTTTGGAAGTAGGGAATACCCAGTAATTAGTAATTATTTCTGTAGTTTTGGGAACGCTTTATTTTATCTTTACATGTGTAATAGTACAAAAACGCGGGAGAGGTGTCTTCACTGGTAAGTATGACATGGACAAGACATGCCATGACATGACATTGACTTGACAGACAGCTGACATCTTCTTCTGTTCCTTGAGCATCTAGTGATGTTCGGGAATCTGAGGTTCCACACCCAGATACTTTGGTCTGTTTCTTATGCGTTGAGGCCTCGGTGTCACTTGGTCGCTAGGTGGCAAGGCTGTCGATGTTCGCTCCTGTGGTAGAGGTTGTGGGCTCAGTGCCGTCTGAATTCTAGGTGACGAACTCGGCATTTGAAGTGAACTGATGGACTCCATCTCCGGCTGTCTTGAGGATGATGCAGTCTCTCCATTGCTTGGTTCAGGGGCTCTGTTCCTTAGTTGGTTTGTGTGACGATGCAAGGTGTCACCTTCAGGTGTTCTTACCCGATATGATACTGGTCCAAGTGTAGACTCTACTGTTGTAGGACGCCATTTATCTACCATACCATAGTTTCTCGAAAAGACCGTGTCTCATCCTTCGAATGTTGTTGTGTTTTCTGGGGGATATTTTGTCTCTTTCTTCCTGGACATATCTTTCAGGAAGTCTGGATTCAATGTATCTAGTCTTGAAACTAATCGTCTGGACATCAACAGTTCTGCAGGACTCTGACCTGTGGTGCAATGCGGAGTGATATGTTGTTGTAACAGGTATCTTGCCATTCTGGTCTTGATATCTCCTCCAGATAGCTTTTTCAGTGCTTCCTTTGTCGACTGGAGCATTCTTTCAGCCTGTCCATTCGAAGCTGGATGGTATGGAGCAATTCTTGCATGCGTGACTAGATTTTTGCGTAGAAATTCCTGGAATTCCTTGGATGTAAACGAAGTTCCATTGTCGGATACAATCACTTGTGGTATTCCATGTGTAGCCCATAACTATCTTAGTACATCAATCGTCGCATGTGAAGATACTGATCGGACTTTCCGTACTTCCAGTCATTTGGAATGAGAGTCAACGATAATCAGAAAGTAATGTCCTTGGAATGGGCCAGAACGATCAATATGCAGCCTCACCCATGGTGATCTTGCATACTCCCATGAATGAATTGGTGCTCTTGCTGGCAGATGTATTGTTTGCTGACAAACTATACATTTGCTAACCATTCCTTTGATTTGATTGTCAAGACCTGGCCACCAAAGATGAGATCTGGCCAGTGCCGTTATTTTGACTATCCCTGGGTGTGCAGTGTGCAGGATCTGAAGGACTTGTTCTCTTCCTCCTGGTGGAATCACCCCTCTGTTGCCCCAGAGCAGACAATTCCTATAGGCAGAATGCTGTGAGCGCTTTTGCCAATATGATTTTTCTTCTGCGGTCAAATCATTGGTCCCTTCAGGCCAGCCTTTCAGTGTCCAGCTCAAAACTTTAGAGATGACGGGGTCTCTTGATGATCCTCTGGCTAGTTGTTCAGCTGTGAAGGGCTTTTCTGGTACATTTTCCAACATGTGTACTTCCACACTCTGGAAGCATGATAGCAGGTGGTATATAGCAGGTGGTATCATGCTTCCAGAGTGTGGAAGGGGTAATCGACTGAGAGCATCAGCATGAGGAATCTGCTTTCCAGGTATGTATACTAGTTTGTAGTGATAACTTGATAGTATCAGTATCCACCTTACCATTGGGGGACACATTATTTCAGGTACTGGTTCATCATTTTCTCCTAATATTCCCAATAATGGCTTGTGGTCTGTTCTTATCTCAATGTATCTACCAAAAACATAGTTGTGAAATTTCCCTACACCTGTAATGATTGCTAGGGCTTCTCGGTCTATTTGTGTAAAATTTCTCTCTGTAGTTGTTGGAGTTCTACTAGAGCAACTGGTGCTTCCTCTCCATTAGCCTCTAAAGGGCTCATGAAAATTCCAACACCATAGGGACTTGCATCACATGTTAGTATGAGAGGTTTCTTGTTTCTTCTCATCATAATGTGCTAGGCAAACATTTGCTGTTAATAATTGTTTCAGTTCAACAAAGCCTTCTTTTTGTTGTTTACCCCAAGACCAGGGTACATTTTGGTGCAACAGACGGTGCAGTGGTTCTGCTACAGTGGCCTTGTTCTTTATAAACAAGTGGTAAAAATTGAGCATACCAAGGAAGGCCTGTAACTCCTGTTGGCATGAAGGATCAGGTGCTTCCTAGCACGTTCCATTTCCTTGGTTGGTTGGATCCCATCTGGTGTTATCCAAAATTCCAAAAACTCAATGTCTGTGGCAGACAATAAGCATTTGTCTTTTCTCAATCATATTCCATCTTGCAGGAATTGATCCAATACTGCACATGTACGCTCTTCTAATTCACTGGCTGAGTTGCCTACTATCAGAACATCATCATAATATGGTAATACTCCTGGGATACCTTGTAGATGACTGTCCATGAATCTCTGGAAGTCTTTTCACTCTGAAAACGCCCTTGTGGGTGATGATTGTTTGTGCCTCAGCACTATCTGTGTCAACAGTTGGTATGCTTGCTTTAAGTCTAGCCTGGAAAACAGTTTACCTTCAGCGAGAACTGCTAGACCTTGCTGTACACATGGGACTGGGTAGACTTCTTTTTGCACTGCTTTGTGTATCGTTACACGATTGTCTCCACAGATACGAATTTTATTATCTGCTTTGATTACGGGTACTATAAATGTTGCCCATTTGTAATTGGTTACAGACTCAAGAACTCCTTGTTTCACAAGTTTATCAACCTCTTCCTCTACCAGAGGCTTGATAGCAAATGGCACTTTCCTGGCTTTGCATAACATTGGCTTTACTGCTGGGTTAAAATTCAGGGAAATTGGGGGGCCCTTAAAAATTCCAAGGCCTTCACTGAAAACCTTGTATTTATGGAATATATCAAAATCTTGCTCTGTCTATCTCCACTGTGTGTATCCCAGTTAATGAAATATTTAGAGGCTGGAACCAGTTTCTTCCTAACAATTTTTTTTTTTATTAATTTATTTTATTTACGGGAAACCCCATTACAAAAAAATATACATAAATATACAATTATTCATAGAGAATGAGCTTAAAACTAATAAATAAATATTCACTACATATTATATATGCCAGAAATTTCAAAACCCTTCAAAATATAGATCTGACAAGTGTTCTGAAGCTATTTAATGATCCATGAAGAATGTCTAAATCGGTTTCGTTAATTATTTTCAATGTTCTTTCAATGGGTGAATGTTGTCCATAATTTGTAGCATGGTGAGATATTCGAAAGAGGTTTGTATTTCTTAAAGTTCTGTTTGGCACATTGAATTTAATTAACTCCAACAACTTCGGACACACAATAAATCCATTTATTAATTCGAAGATGAAACATAAGTCGTTGGTTAATCTACGATTTTCCAGATTCTGGTATTTCACAGGAGCTTTGCACACTCCCATTGTCTGAATTTCGTTCTTTTGATAGTCTCGTAACACAAAACTTTTTTTTTTCAGCTCTGGCTTTGAGCTTGGAAATATTTTATGGAACTGTTCTGCTCCTATCATGAAATAGGCTGCACCACTGCCCACTTCCATATTCACTAAACAACTTTATATGTCTATTTTCACTCTGAAATGTTTACTGTTTGTTTCCACCCTGCATACAACATCATAACATTCGTTTCTCTCTGAGTTGGCTAACAGTCTGCTGCACAGACTTTTTGGGTTTCACATATTTCTTTTTGTTCGTGGAAAATTTCATTTTTGAGAGACAGGCTCTCTCTATGTGGCCTACCTTTTTGCAGAAATTACACACAGCTGTTTTGAATTCACATTCTTCAGGAGAATGCGAATTATTACATCTAAAACATACTTTGCTGTAACTTGACTTGCTTTTAGTATGTAGGCGAGTTGACACAAAACTCTGTTTCACGAATTCTGTGGAAGTTGTGTTCCCTAATGGCACTTACATTTCTACTAGCTGCCTCATGAGGCTAATGCCATTTCCTCCGCTTTGTTTCACCAAGTAATCGCCTTTGCAAATCTTATCTTTCACACCACAGACATTTCAGGTAGCAGGGCTACAGTAAACTTACAACCTTCAGCTAGTTTTAGAAGTTCACTGATATATGCAGAGATGGTTTCATTTTGTCCTTGTGCTCTTCGATGGAATCTGAAACGTCCAACCATTTCAGATTTCTTTGGTGTAAAGTGAGCTGTTAGCTTATCAATCAAGCTTTCGGTAAAACTGCATTTAGCATGCGATGGTTTTTTTTTCGAAATTTTTTTTTTGTACTTACGTATTTTTGTCTGAAAAACACGAATTTGATAATAAAAATGTGAACAAACCATTATTTATCAAGATATTTCACTATGAAGTTACAAATTTCACCTACTTTTCCGCCTGTTTTCTGGATTGAATTTAAAACAATTTACCCTTCTTTTTTCATCAATGGACAATGTGAGCCACATTTTTTTCTATCATTGAGTCCACTACAAATATGATTTTCTTGTGATTTATCCATATTTAGTGAAAAGAAGGAAGAATATCATTTGAAATAATGGCGTGTGTAATGTCATTCCAAAGCAATCTATTGACATTTGACATCTCGTATTTGGATTGCCTATGGATTAAATGGCCGTCATCTGGTATGATTGCTCACTAAATAGGAAAAACTCACCATAAAAATCATATTTCCTGTTGAATTTTCTGTATAAAAATATGTCAGTGAAGTACATCATGAGTATACAAAGTGTCCAATGACAAAATGCATCCAACGCAAGGGGAAAAAGGAGTCGAAATTTCGAATTTTTTTTTTGAAATATCTCGATGAATAGTGGTTTGTTCACATTTTCATCATCAAATTCGTGTTTTTCAGACAAAAATACGTAAGTACCAAAAAAAATTTTCGAAAAAAAAACCCATCGCATGCTGAATGCAGTTTTACCAAGCTTTCAAATGATATGGTGCCAATGTTTGTTGGTGACGCTAGTGGGTGAGCTATTTCGAAAGTAACCACAGGCCCACAGACTGCCTTCTTCTTTGCCTCTTCAGTAGCATTGTTGGCTTCTGAGTAAAACGTCAACCTTTCCCAGTAAGTCTACCATTTCTGTGATTTTTCAGGGTTGAATTGTTCAATTGCTCCGATTGTTGTTGCCATCTTGTTTCCTGTAGCTGCCTTCTTAGGTTATTTTTGGTCTTTTTTCAACCACACCCTCAGGTTTATTCTGCTTGTAATTCTCTCCTTCCCAAAAGTGTTCTTCGGTAGCCGGGTACACAATAACCCTTTAGATTCGCTTGGAAGTAGAGAACACCCAGTAATTAGTAATTATTTCTGTAATTTTGGGAACCCTATATTTTATAACTCTTTACATGTGTAAAAGTACAAAAACGCGGTAGAAGTGTCTTCACTGGTAAGTATGACATGGACAAGACATGACATGACATTGACTTGACAGACAGCTGACATATTCTGTTCCTTTAGGGATCTATTCAGTAACTTATCGTTAGAATACGATATCGTTACCTTAACGATACATTGACCAACGACATTTTGAACGATAAATTCTAAAAGTTCATTCAGTATTGATGTCGTTAGAGAAAAATCTGGGGACATGGTAATAAATGGATTTGGTGAATGTTGGTAACAGTATGTTGATGTTCTGTGGCTAAAAACGCGCGAAACTCGTTAGAAGTTGAAAAGAAGGTAATAGTATGTTATTTTTGTCAAATAATATAGTCAGTACTTCGTCTTCCAGAAAACAAAATTGTTTTTTTTTTGTGTTGAAAATTTCATCAGCTGTCTGAGAGGACTTTACAACAAGATTATTGACAATAATATCATCAACCTCATGAAGTGATCGAAACATTGGGTTGAGATGAAGTGTTGAGTCTGTCTGAACCCACATCCGGTAGAGTGCATATAGGTACCATGAAATGTAAAGCAGTGAAAACTGAAAAAAAAAATCCAATGTAGATAATTATAAGAAAAAGGACGAAGAAATAAGGCGGTTGACTAGTACACAGTTCATCGAATAATCGCCAGGTTCGAATCCCTGGCAGAGCAGAGTTTTTATAAATAAAAGAAGATAAATTCTAATTTTCGTCGTCTATGCCGAAGAAGATTCTGCACGATTCGTTGTTGCGTTCCAATTAAAAGGTTTTGCTCCTAAATGAGGTGGCGTATGGAGTTAGTAACAGAGCTCACATAGGACACACATGGGCTGAATAAGGGCCTCTCGTAAGGTCGATGGCCAATTGATTTGTATACATATGCATACATGACAACAAAGTATATATTTCTATCTGCTGGCAACATGAATCCTGATATTTCATTACATAAATCTTGGTATGTACATCTGATGACGAATTAGCACATCTGGTTACTCAAATGGATTATACTCATATCCCTGGGTATATATTGAGTTGCTGATGTCTATATGTTGTTGGTCTGGATTTTTATTGATGATATTACATGATATGGCAATGTAATGTACCAATGTAATTACTAGAAACAATGAAGAGTTTATTACCTGCGTGCTATCTCTTTTAGAACTAGCTCTACTAATGCCCGGGAGTTATTCATTTTTCAATAATCAGCAATCAAATTATCTTTCAATATTCACCACCACCCTTATGCCACTTTATATATTATTTTTTATGTTTCCTTCACATAAAAAAATGCCTCCAAAGACACATTAGCCGACGTTGTCTACAAACAATAAGTTTTGTCGTGCAGGTATGACAATCGTTAGCTACAGAATAACAAATATCGTTTCGTAACGATTATCGTTCGCTAACGATGTCGTTGAGCGTTACAGAATTGCCCCCTTTTAGCATCTTGTGATGTTCCGGAAAAAGTTTCGGACACAACGAATCCAATCGCCTATTGGGAATCTTATCTGTTGATTATGCAGTTCTGTAATACTTACTTGCACTGTTGGTTGTATACTCTATAAATTATATTGTCATATTTTTTTTATCGCTTGGAGCGCACGAAAGGGAATCCCTATAATGTTCAAAGAACATCGTGCGTTCCTAGGGAGGATAAGGATAGGAGGTAGGTATTGGAATTTTTTTTATTAGATTATTGATTTAGATATTGATATAGATTTTAATATTAGATTTTGATATTAGATTATTGGAGATTATATGTTGTTGGGAATACTTCCTCAGGCAATGAATTCCAGAGCCTAGCCGTTCTATGGATGAAGGAGTTTTGATAAAGTGCTGTTCGACATCTTTCGAGGTTGACAACGAAAGGATGTGCTGACTGGGCTTGTCTAGTTCGTCTGACTGGTATTGCTAGTGAAGGGATGATAGCAGAGATTTCCGAAGCACATATCCCGTGGAAGTATCGATAGAAAAGTGAAAGGTCGCCGACCTTTCTACGGTGTTCCAATGTTGTCAAAGACTGAGTGAGTGTGGCGTCACCCACCAGGCGGATGGCTCTTCTCTGGATGGAATCTAAGAGCATCAGCGTATGTTTTGGTGCTGAACCCCATATGTGGGAACAGTATTCTAGAACAGGCCGTATCTGAGCTTTGTAGATCATGAGAAGCTGTTGAGGTGTAAAGTAGCTTTTCGCACGGAACAAGAATCCGAGTTTTTGTGAGGCAGCTTTTGCGATGGATCTGACATGATTATCCCATGAAAGAGTGTTGCTGATGGAAATACCGAGCATTGTCAATGTCATGTTCTATAAAACAGTCCTGTGATTTTGTGAATCTTTCATATTTATCGAATCATCTTCTACTTTTGTTTTTGATAGTTGCCATAGTAGTTGTTGATATGACTCATGCAAGTTGCATGAATGTAAATTGTGCATTTTATATATTCACAAAATATATTGTTTGAAACCTAAATCCATTTCAAACTTATTCCAAATAGATACAGCCCATATTATCCTAGTTTTCTTCTCAAAGTATTATGGATTCAAGGAATATTTGAGAAATGTATATTTTTTCCTTATTTACTTTGTGAATAACTAGCATATGAACTATTTCTGATGTTTCCTTTGATTCTGGTATCAATTCTTTCAATGAAAAAACTGGTTTACTAAATTATTAATTAGACTAGATGTTTTAGTAACAGATAAGAATTTTTATCAATGAAAATGGCCAACCTATATAATTTTCAAAGTTTAATAATTCAGAAATGGTTACTTATGTCGAAAATAACTTTATTTTGTTGAATCAATGAACGTACTTGGTACTAAAATATCCATTAGAAAAATAGTACACAAATGGTCATCTCTCAACCACAGCTAAGAGAATAATAATCATTCTCCCCTCCCATATACTTCTCACTTGGTAACCTGATATTTTTCCGAATATGAAACAAACAAGCTGTCGTTAGAAATACTGAAACTCTTTCACCTAACCATAACTGCACTGCCGGTGGTGGTGGCTAAGAAAGGTGTCTGTTTTGAGTGTAGAATGCAACGAAATGCTCACTTGAATATCAATATGGATGTTGAGATGAAATATGCTCCTGTTCTGATTTTACATCAAATGGTCAAATGATATGTGTTCCATTTGAAAAATTACTTCGAAAAGTTCCAAATTGAAAATCATCCACCCTGTATGTTGTGAGGGTATTGAGATTCTTCAGAAATATCACGCATTTTCCCATCAAATGATATTATGATTATTTTCTTTTATATTTCATTATTGTGATTTTTTCGGTATGCATCTGCAGATGACATTATTTCGACAAAAAATTCATAACTATGATATCATCAAGATATAGTCATGGATATTATAGATATGGCAATAATTTCTAGTTATGTCATTCACACTCGTTTTTGAATCAAGTTTCTAGCTATCATAGAACTCGAGCAATCGAGCTCTGACGCATTAATGTCCCACCCTGTATATAGTAAGAATATAAAATACCTTTTGTGTGAAGACGTATTACTTGCTTCCTTAATGTATTGTTTTCCATGTCTGTTTCTTGGAATGTTTGCCAAGTATCACTTATGTTTTGCCGGAATCCAGTCTTTAACTGACACTCGTGCTGTACGTTTTGGTACCCCAACAGTCTGTCATGGGCCAGATCGTCCGGCCCTCTTCTTGCAAGTTCGCCAGCCTTCTCATTGCCAGCGATCCCCTGATGTCCTGGCATCCAGATTAGCTTATAATGTTAAAATAAATTAAGAGTAAAAAATAAGCTTTTATGATCATATAAATTGTGTACAATGAGGTTATAAGTTGATAGTTAAAATTATAAAGGAAGATTATATTTCATTCTTTTTAGAGCGTTTAAATAAAAGCTTTTTATTAAAAATTTGTTTTACTCTTTACTTATTTTTTGATTTTTAGTTATCGCTGGCTAGGTTTCTCAGTCTGTTCATCTCATTCAACGCATCATTATTGCAAGGTAGTTTGCCGGTTAATTTCGAACAATCCAGCTCTTCAATAAGGAGAACTTCTAAATAAATGTGAAAAGCTCACAGTCATTTCCACCCAGTGTTCATAAAAAAATGAACAACAATGGTAGATTTCGGGAGAAAAACAACTACTTCCCTGGCTAATGCCACGCAGGATATTGAATTACATCCTCCAGAAATCTATGCATCGACTCGTTTAAACGAATACTGATACAAGTGATTCTTTCCTGAATGCCTATTGATTTCGATTAAGCCAGGCCGCTAGACAACCACAGACCGGTTTCGAGATCTTTGACTCTCATCAGTGCAGTGTAGTCTCCAGCCAGCAGTCCTAAGACCGTCGACTGAGCGAAGCCTAGCCAAACAAAAATCAAGTTGGCATTATATCCACCCCGAGGCGTCTTTCATCGATGAAATGAAAGTAACGCCATCTGAGTAGAACCGAGGAAAGAATCACTCCAAAACTGAAATTCCCATACGGGAGTGGCTGGCAGCCCGACTGGCGTGATAAGAACTACGAAATAGCCACAATGCTCACAGTGGAATGAAATAGTAAATAAATGTGACAAGCTCACAGTCATTTCCACCCAGTGTTCATAAAAAGGAGAAGGAGAACTTCTAATGATTTTACCTTACTTGAAGCCACGTATGCTTGACCAGCAGCGAAGAGCTTCGAGCCCAAGTAAATAACGGCGTAGGCGACAGAACTACCTTGCATTTTGTGTACTGTACAAGCCCAACATAATACAATTGACAGCATTCTTCGTTCCGCGGTTCCGTGACTATATTTTGCTGGAAATTGCACAGATTTAGTGTGCCATATTGGATTTTGAGTGATGTTACATTATTTCTAATTATTTTCGGCAAGCCCTTTTATTTGATACCCATATTGCAGAAGTGCATGAATAACAACTATTCCGCCATCTTGGAAGTTCCACCATATTTGATTTAGAATAACGTTCCATTATTTTCCGAGTTACTCCCAACGAGCCGTTTGATTATTTGATACCCATATTGTAAAAGTAGATTAAAATAACTATTCCGCCATCTTGGATGGTCTGCCATATTGGATTTAGAATGACGTCACATTATTTTCAGATTTGCTCTCAACGAGCCCTTTCATTTGATTCCCATATTGTAGAAGTGCATTAAAAATAACTATTCCGCCATCTAGGATCGTCCGCCATATTGAATTCAGAATGACGTCACATCATTTTTCGAGTTACTCTCAACGAGCCCTTTCATTTGATACCCATATTGTAGAAGTGCATTAAAAATTACTATTCTGCCAACTTGAGTGGTCCGCCATATTGCCTTTAGAATAACTTCACACACCTTATCCTGCATTGTCATCCAAACTAAACGTGTATACAAAATTTGAGCTCAACCGGTTGAGGATATCTACTTCAAAATTGAGTTCAAAGATTCCACCTGAACTAACATACATACATCCAAACATTGCATGTTAAATAAAAGCTTTCAAT
Organism: Phaedon cochleariae; assembly: GCA_918026855.4. NCBI lineage: Eukaryota > Metazoa > Arthropoda > Insecta > Coleoptera > Chrysomelidae > Phaedon > Phaedon cochleariae. The sequence continues at coordinate 6,494,902 of OU896720.1, forward strand.
AAAAAAAAGTATCTTTTTGATAGTGAGTACTGGAAAACGAAGTAAAGAAAGAAACATTAGCAACCTTATTCGTCTTTACGACAGACTAGTGTAGTAATGACTGTGAATTTCTACAAATTTAAAAAATTCCATACTTTCTTAAAACACTTGTATCTTCCCACAAAAAGAAGATTTTGATGTGAATCAAAAACCAATATGTTGATAAGGGATCACACTTCAATCCAAAACAAAATGAAACTAGGTTCAACCACTCACTTTCGCCACAGGGCGTTAAGAAGTTGAGCGTGAAATTGTAAATTTTGTTTTTTCCTGTATAATGATCAAGTCATCAGCTTTTTTTTGGGACCTTAAATTCAGGTTAACATTTCGAAACGCAATTCTATGATTTTGTTGGAATTTCACCAAAATCGGGCAAAAATTAAAAAAGTTACAGGGCGACCAATTTGGTTAATGTTTTTGGTGGCCGGTTTTTGTCTGTGAGTGTATTTTCTTTATACAGAGGTTATAGATTTGTTTGGTTGTATGAGACAAAAGCGTTATTAATTCACGTCACCCCGGTGGGGGACAGCAGCATAGACGTAGTAGTCTGCTCTGCATACTTCCCGGGCGACCTGAGGGAACATCCTCCTCCAGCAGCAGTGCGAGAGCTAATCGCCTTCTGCAAGAGGAAAAACAGGCAACTGATCATTGGATGTGATGAAAATGCCCACCATTTGGACTGGGGAAGTAGCAACATCAATGAAAGAGGTGAGTACCTATATAACTACATAATAGGTGAAGGGCTAGTCGTAAATAACGTAGGCTCGGAGCCAACTTTCGTGAACAGAATTCGCGGAGAGGTTTTAGACTTAACAATCAGTACACAATTTATGAGTACGAAGATCGTTAATTGGCAAGTATCTACGGAGCCCTCATGTTCAGATCATAGACATATACGATTTGATGTGAGAACAGGACACCGACCAATAGTACAATTTCGTGATCCTAAGTGCACAGACTGGAATGGGTACTGTGAATCTCTCCAGAAGCACCTTGATCCCAGAATCAGTACTATCAAAAATAGTGCCGAAATCGAAGTGGCGAATGAGCGTATAGCAACCGCAATTCTAACGGCCTATCAGGACAACTGCCCACTAAAGGAGAAGAAAGACCACAGAGGTACACCCTGGTGGAGCAAGAGCCTGGACAAAAAAAGGCAAGAAGTTCGACGTCTCTTCAATCGAGCTAAAGATGCAGGGTGCTGGGACACTTACCGCACATCTCTAACGGCTTATAACAAAGAAATAAGGAAAGCCAAAAGAGACTCTTGGAGGAGATTCTGTCAGAGTATATCAGATGTACCTGCCAGCATGAGAATTCACAAGGCTCTCGCCAGAGATCCGACCCAAGAGATCGGCTCGATAAAACGACCGGATGGCTCTTTTACGGACTCTGGTAGGCAAACGTTAGAGGTTCTTCTACAGACTCACTTTCCCGGCAGCCTGCTCCTGGAGGACCGTCAGCAGATTCCACTTCCAATGGGATCGATAATACGACCAAAAAAGGAGGACTGGAAGAATGCCTCAATGGTGGTCACCCCAGAGTCAGTGGAATGGGCGGTGAATTGTTTCTCCCCATTCAAGTCTCCGGGAGAGGACGGAGTTTTTCCTGCCCTCTTACAAAAGGGCAGAGAAGTTTTACTACCTCTCCTGGTTAAATTATATAGAGCGAGTTTGGCGTGGAGCTACATTCCGTTAGGCTGGTCAACAGCGAGGGTTGTGTATATACACAAATCGGGTACGGCGAATCATTCCCTACCCAAATCCTTCCGACCGATCAGCCTTACCTCGTTCCTATTAAAAACTCTAGAAAGAATTCTAGACAGGCATATTAGAGAGGGGAATCTAAGGGAGCATCCCCTAAATCCCCATCAATATGCCTACCAAACAGGCAAATCAACGGATTTAGCACTGAACAATCTTGTAGGAAAGATCAGCCATTCCTTAGATCATAAGGAAATTGCGCTGGCAGCCTTCCTAGACATAGAAGGAGCGTTCAATAACGCCCTACCACAATCACTCTACATGGCAATGCAAGGTAGAGGAATCAGCAGGCAAATATGCAACTGGATCAAAACCATGATTGGAAATCGGTACGTCATATCATCACTGCATGGAGGGTCGATCAGGTTTAGAGCGGCAAAAGGTTGTCCACAGGGCGGGGTACTTTCCCCCCTTATGTGGTCATTTTTGGTTGACTCTCTGCTGAGCGATCTCTCCATGCAGGGGGTGGATTTCCAATGCTATGCAGATGATCTCGTCCTAATAGTAAGAGGGAAATTTGAAGCGACGATCTCAAACGGCCTACAAGAAGCCCTCAATACTGTGTACAGGTGGTGCGAGAGGGAGCAGATGTCTGTGAACCCCCGGAAAACTGTAATTATCCCTTTTACCAAAAGGCAAAAGCTAGATAAGCTTCGTCAGCCTGTCCTATATGGAGAGCGCATTCCGTTTGCGACGGAGGTGAAATATCTAGGGGTCACCCTAGATAAAAGACTCACCTGGAACGCCCATATGGCAAAAACTATTAACAAAGCCAGATTTTCCCTCTGGAACCTCAGAAGGGTATGCGGCAAATCATGGGGAATGAACCCCAAACAGATTTACTGGATTTACCAAACAATGGTAAAACCAATGGTCACGTATGGCTCGGTAGTCTGGTGGACCAAAGGTCTGCAGGGAACAGCCAGGGCAAAGCTTGCTGGTCTCCAGCGGCTGGCGTGCCTGGCCATTACAGGGGCGATGTCCTCTACTCCAACGGCAGCGATGGAAAACCTCCTGAACCTCACTCCCCTCCACATTGTCTTGGAGAGGGAAGCCAGGATGGTTTCCTACAGATTCCTGTCATTGGAAAATCAAATCAGAGGGGGGCGACTGCTGGACCACTCCGGGATACTGTGTGAAACAAAAAATCACCAAACTCTAGGAATGGTTTCCGACATGTTGGCCACTCAGACACACGTGAAAAAGTCTTTCAAAGTCCTCTTCCCGAAGAGAGACGAATGGGCAAGCGGATCAGTCCGATTCCCAGAGACCGAACACGTAATGTACACAGATGGTTCGAAAACCCCTCGTGGAGTGGGAGCCGGTGTGTTCAGCAGAAAACCGAAGACGGAAATTTCCGTCAATCTCGGCAAATATGCTACAATCTTTCAGGCGGAGGTATTCGCAATTGAATTGTGTGCTAGAGAGTTGTCGAATAAACCTCTAGTAAACAAAAATATCAGTATTGTATCAGACAGTCAGGCTGCTCTTAAAGCACTGAGCTCCAGCAAGATAAATTCCAAGCTTGTATGGAGCTGCATTGAATCCCTAGAAAGCCTGGGTGCTAACAACAGAGTCACTTTGCTGTGGGTGCCTGGACACCAGGGGGTGGAGGGTAACGAGAAAGCCGACATCCTCGCCAAACAGGGAACCGAATCTGTGTTCATAGGACCAGAACCATATTTTGGGGTCACCGCAAGTGCGGCGAAAACAACTATCTCGGGCTGGGCGGAGGGAAAAACACTCACGTACTGGTCCGAATTACCAGGATTAACCCATTCGAAGGCGTTCCTGCCTAAACCATCGGAAAAAATAACCAGGCAGATCCTAGAATGGAGCAGGGGTAACCTGCGAATTCTGACTGGACTGCTTACGGGACACTGTCGTCTAAGATACCACCTGGGAAGGATGGGTCTGAACCAACAAACGGACTGTCGGTTCTGTTGTGTGGAAGACGAAACGGCTGAACACATATTATGCTCATGCTCTAGCTTAGAAAGACTAAGGTTCGACACATTTGGCTTTACCAACCTAGAACCTATCGATTTCAGACAAATCTCACCCAATTCAACCATGAACTTTGTAAAAAGATGTGGATTGTACGGTGAACTGTAACCTCTAGGGGTGAGCCACAATAGACCCATCTGGGGTCGCAGTGGAGGGGAGGTGTTCGCCCCACTCACATGGAACCTAACCTAACCTAACCTAATTCACGTCAAAGGAATTCCAGTGTGAAACAAGTGGCTACTTTGCTTCGCATCTTGTATCTGTCAGACAGCGCAGTTGCCGATATACCAACGGATATTTACCGAATGTTCGTTCACATAGCACGTGGTAATGTCTAGCCGATATTAGGTACTCATGAAATGCAATGAAACATTGCCATTGCCGTTCTTCCATGAGATGCAGAGTTGCATTGTGTTGTGTTCAATGGGCCTGTTTCAGTGATAAATTCTATTTCATTATTTCGAAGTACTAACCCTAACTTGTCCTAACTAGTCCACTTCCGTGAACCCTTAAGGTTGCATACATTTTCAAATAATTATTGAAATATCAGGATATTTCATTAAATGAAAACGCGGGAAAACGCGTGACGTAATCACCCGTAAACAATCCAATGCAATCATATAAGACTCGACTCACTTATGCATTTTCTATTTCTGTAAGACAAGGACACGCCATTTCTAATTGCCATTTTTATCGAAATAAGAAGTTCATTTTTTAAACTGATTACTTATTGCAGATAACAGAAAACCAACACACAACTGTAAAATCAGATAATCTGAGGATTATCTTTCAATATTCGCATCTTGGCTAGATAAAACGAGGATTTTCAGATGAAAGTGATAGATGACATTGACGTTAGGAAGTCAGGTAGACAATGGAGTACGTCTTTTTTTTCTCTTCTTGAATTTCTGGGAACTCCAGGCATTACGCTGTTGCCAGGGCCACGAAATAATTTGGGTTTAAATAAAATCTTCATCATTATTAGGAATACTGGAATCTGGAACTCAGCACAGATAAACTGATGAACGCAAAGAATTATACAAAAACATTATTCGATAAAGCTGATTATATTTCAGTAAATGACAGACTACTTCACATAAATTGGGTAACAACACTCTCACATCTGAACGTAGAGTCTTGCATTGATGTTTTTTTATGGAATTGTTAACTCACTAATAGATTCCTATGTTCCCAAGAAGACAATTTCGAAAACTAAATATCCAATCTGGTATAGCCGCGTAACTAAAATTCTCATAAAAAAAAAGAAAAAATCAAAATCAAAAATGGAAATTGTTCAATAATCAAGATGACTATGATCAGTTCTCCGATTATCGCAGGTTATTCAAGCAAAACGTGAAATCTGACTATGCTAGTTACATAAAAAAACTGAAAGTACTATTGAACATGATACAAAGTTTTTTGGTCTTTCGTCGCAAACAAGTCGAAGAATAAATCACTACCGGTGAAAATGTTTTTCGATAACAAAACTGCAGAGTCGAATCAATTGCGAACCTTTTTTCAGTCCTCCCACTTCGTGATATCGTTCATTACAAAGGAACAGATACGGAATGCTATACAGAAACCAAATATCAAAAAAGGGCCAGGACCAGATGGTATCCCGACATTATTTCTAACAAGATGCATCGAGTCTATTATTGAACCCCTCCACATCATATTCAACAAGTGTCTGACAAGTGGAATCTTCCCAAAACAATGGAAAGTTGCAATGGTCGTACCAATCCATAAATCAGGGTATAAGTCTAACATGGCCCACTATAGACCAATCTCTCTTCTGAACCAACTTGGCAAACTATCTGAATCCATAATTTTTGTCGAGCTATTTTTCCAAGTGCGAAATTCCATCAACCCATCTCAACATGGCTTTTTTGCGAAAAGATCCGTCTTAACAAATTTAGTTCCATACATACACGATACTCTCTCAAATATGGAAGGAGGTGTGCCATGTACACGGACTTCTCGAAGGCCTTTGACAAGGTTCATCACGAAACCCTTGTAGTCAAACTTCGAGAATTCGGTGTGCACGGGCACCTTTTGAACCTACTAACTTCGTACTTAGATCAGCGAACCCAATTTGTCGTGATTAATGGTGTCAAGTCAAAATGTGACCGTGTTACGTCAGGTGTCCCACAAGGGTCTTATCTGGGGCCGCTTCTATTCAATATTTTCATCAATGATTTGTCAGGTTGTTTTCATAACACAAAGCATACTCTCTTCGCGGATGACCTAAAAATCTACAAGAACATTGAAAGTCCCAGTGACTACTTAGATTTTCAATCAGATATGGATAGATTCTCAGACTATTGCTCACGTAACAGACTCTATCTCAACCTCTTGAAATGTTATCAAATTGTGCTTTCCCGTAGCAACAAACACATTATATACGACTTGAAATTGAAAGACCAAATCATCGGAAGAACTAATAGTGTGAAGGATCTAGGAATAACCTTAGATAACAAATTAACTTTTGAACAACACATCGAACAAATAACACAGAAGTCACTTAGGAACATAGGATTCATATTCAGGGTCACCAAAGAATTCAATTGTTGGAAATCTGTTACTCTTCTGTTCAATAGCATTGTGAAACCTATTATCGAATACTCATCTATTATATGGAATCCATTCTACAACTGCTATATTGATAGACTGGAAAATGTACAAAAAAAATTCATAAATAGACTGAACTTTAGATTCAACAAGAACAGATACTATAAATCATATGAAAACAACTCGAAATTTTATAGGCTGGAAAATTTGGAATTGCCATACTGCTTAGAATTATGCTACTTCAACTCTCGCTCGCAACACAACATGAGGAATAGACAACTTTTAAGAGTTCCCCATTGCTCAACAAACTTTCTGCTCAACTCTCCGTCAATAAGATGTATCAAAACTTTCAATAGTGTATGTAAATCAAACAATGATCTTGATGTATTCAGCTTCTCATTTATCAGGTTCAAACATGGAGTCAACAAATAGTTATAACATTGTCAAACCTTGTACTGTAAGTTACTAAGCACAAATACTTATCTTAAGCATTCTATAACTATAGAAAACATACCCAGTACTGTATGATAAATTGTATGTTATAATGTGCCACTCTATTATTGGGCAGTGAAACACCTGCCTGTTGGGTGGCCTCAAATTTATAAATAAATAAATAAATAAATAAATACTAGGATATTTTATTGGTACTGAAGCATCTTGCAAGTATATAGGTATTCAATGAGAGATTATTAGGTACTAGTTTGGTCGAACTATTGCCTTCTGTGAAAGTGAATACTGTTGTCATTGGTTATATTAAATATCATAATCAAATCTGGCAGCGTAGAAATATGTGATCCTACTTTTTATGCAGAAGCGAGAAAAAAATATTTGCGATGATTTTGGATAACGAATGATTGCGGCAAATACTATTTATATTCGGAATGATTTATATGAACTAGGTATGTGGCGTAAATTCGACTTGGGATATTTCTAATGATAATACTCGTGTACGAAAAATTCCAAATAGATAAACTCTAATAAAGTTTGACCGAGTTTGGAGTAGCAATATTAACATCTTCATCAAGATCAGATGGCGGGATACCACGGTCTGTTCGAATCAGGCCATAATTTTTAACAACTTTGAACTGCGCATCGGCTGAGAATTTGCAACAAAAACACATTCAGATGGTATGGAAAAACTTTTGGTGTAATAACACAGTGTAATTGTTGATTGTGAAAAATCCAATAATATTTCAGTAGCCTATTCCCGGTTATAGCCAGTATCTTGGTTAGTTCATCTCGATTTTGAATCATATGCCTACCGATCTCAGTACTCAATCAACCGACCTTTGAATGCACTTTTGTTCTACTCTGTACATTCATAACTTTGTTGCAGATTTGATGAATTCGGTTTCCGTGTAGATGAAGAGGATGGGCCAGAAGAAAATTCAAACAAACTACTAGGCATACCATTCATTGAGGATCCCCAACACAGGTATGTACCATTTTTAGGAAGTTCACAATAATTGATATCGATTAATTTTTTTTTTCAAATGGTGACTTGGTATATAGGTACTAAAGTAGTTTTTTTTTACCTTATTTACTGGCTCTCATTAAAATATATCGCCGTTTCAGAAGAATAATGACTTAACTGTAATATTTTTGGAAAATAAGTTATACCCATCCGAAGATAGTATAGTAAAATAGGACCATAATTGTGGTAAAATATTTGCTTTTTTACAGCTTTTTTAGTCAATAGATAGTGCTGTTAAAGTAATCATGATTTGATACGAGAATTCTTGGTTGATAATAATCATGAGAAGCCGGTTTCTCGACGTTTTGGATTTTGAATCTTCTATAAATACCGAGAGAATACCAATTTAGATGTTATGACTCCATGATAATTTGTGTTATTTATTCTAATGTTTACCAGAAATCTCAACAATTTCCAACATTTGTGTCGACAATGTTGCCGCTTCCCGAATTTGTCTGAAATATTCATAAAACAAGTTATGTTACCAACATTAATGTTGTTATAACTTTGATGCCAACTGACATTTTCCAAGGAAATTTTGCGATTAACCTAATTGAAGGATGCTGAATCCACTGGTGGGATCAATTTTTTTTTTAAAAAATTGCTAATGACATTTCGCCATTTTCAACATTCCATTCCCTTGTTCATCCAATCTGAATCACCTTGATATTAATGGTATATTGTATAGTATAGTATATCTGGGGCTATGAACTGAACATTCAATTTTAAGTTTTTGAATTTTGAATTGTTTTTTGATTTATTCAATTTTGAGCTATAACCTCTTTGTTTTCTTTCAATTCATACTTCCAAGCTATCTTTCTTCAAATACATGAGTCTGAACCTATTCAAATCCTCTTCTTTCAATTGCTGGCTCCACCCATTCAAAATCTAATTTACTTTTCGAATTTGATTTATAAACTAAGTATCTCTATTCACTTCAATATCAGGTTACAAACCTTCTCCAGTTCCAAACTCATTTTCTCTCAATCTTAGGTTTTGAACCCATTCGAGTTTCAAACTCTTCTTCATATTTATTTTCGAGTTCCAAACTAATTTTTTTTTAATTCAGATTACAAATCCATTCAAGTTCTAAACTCTATTTATTTCAATTCCAGGTTCTAAACCTATTCGATTTCCAAACTCAGTTTTTTCTCATAGTTTCCCATTCGATTTCCAGACTCTATTTATTTCAATTTCAAGTTCTAAACCTGATCGAATTCCAAATTTTTTTTTATAGGTTTCAAAACCACTGGAGATTCAAACTACTTTTGTTTTCTTCCAGTTACAAACTCAAATTTTCTGAATTCAGATTCCATATCCATTCGAGTTTCAAACTCTATATTTATTTCAATTTCAGGTTTTAAATCTATTCGAGTTCCAAACTCACCCATTCGACAAGTACTTGTCTACTAACAATCAATAAAGGGAAAATATGACTGTATGGTCTATTAATATACCTAGATGAAACATAATATGACTGACGATTCACAAGCTCAAATCACAGGATCACCATTTTCCAAGCTTTAATTGATTTGTTGTTGATCATTCGGGCCTGACCAGTGGCCGATCATCTGTCACAAAAATGTTTGTATTTATTATAATGTAATGAAGTGTGTAGCAGAATGAGACTCTCAGGGATTTGGGCTAGGTGAAATTCGGCTGGAACCCAGCCAACAACGTACCAGTCACGTTTTATCAACTTTATTTGCAATTTAGAAAGTACATCGGCAAGATTACGACCCTGAAATAAATCCACTATTCACATACCAACTACACCTAACACAGTCATCAGCCCCAAGCCCAAGGAATAAATGATATTATATAACATACCTGAGCAGGTACCGGGGTAGCACAGGTCTACGGCCGGGATCACCCGAAAGCTACGGTGCTAAATTAAATGTACACTATACAGCTACTATAATACTATAGGTACGGCCGCACAAGCAAGCGGAAAGCAGAAACAGAAAGAACAACCGCGTGTGCGCTATCGTAGGGACTCTCAGGTAGGAAACCTGCACAACCCACCTGTCCTCTCAGTGTACGATGGGTTGCCTAAACACCTCAGGAAGATATCGCCACAACTGTTTTTTTAGGACTTCATTACTAAGAAACGGTTTCTATCTAAATTCCTGTCTTATCGTAAATATTTCCATTCCGAGCTAATATTCCAGTAAAAGCAGTTATCACCCAAGATACAGGGTCTCATAATTGCTTATAATTCAGATACTAACCTTCTAATCGACATCTAGCTGATATTGAAAATATGCAGTTCGTTACACACCTCCTCATGAAAAACCTATTCTGAAAGATATCAGTCTCGTATACCAACTACTAGGGATGTCTTTCGTGTCATTATAGCCCTGTCCTAGCTCCAGAAATTGACTCTTTGATCTACAAGTACGGGAAGTTCTTTGGTAGCCTCTATTATGTTTGGAAAGCAATCCTGATGAATAGAGAGAAATGTAATCCTGTCTTAGAGATGCGAGAGGACTTCCTGCAACTTTTGAAAGCCCCTGAATGTAAGATTTCCTGAAAATTCATAATTTCCACATGTTCGGCCTTGACCTTGAAGATGCAAATATTTACCTAGCAATAACTTGAATATTTCTGCTGGTAGGATATAAATATTGATTCAGTAGCTTCAGCAAAGAAGGTTGATCATGTGCCTGGGCCCTTTTGGCCAAGAAAATATTATTTCCGCGTTTTTCTTTTTCCGAGGACGACTTCGGCTTTCAAGGTTGGTACCGACATTTTCACGAGGTCAGTCGAAACTGGCCAATCAGGAGCAAGGATAGCTGTTGGCCTTGCCCAATTTGCGTCAAGGTCTAGGCAGGACATAAATACTCGGTCCATCGGTTTTCCAGTTAATCATTCCAGTTACTTTTCCAGTTCTTTTCCCTGTTAGTTATTCCAGATTGCTTTGCTTTCCAGTTCGGATTCCAGTCACTTTTCACATTCCGGTCAATTCAATTCCAGCCAATTCAATTCCAGCATATAGTTTTCCTGTTTATGCCTTTTGCTACAATTTAGAAATCATAACCTAGCTCCTTTATTATTTTCCGAAAAATTCATCGAGTGGTTCGATTTGCGTCTACCATGCCGATATCCCAGACTTCGCGGTCGCGCCAGTAGCAGTGTCGAGTGTTTCGCAGCCAGCAGTACTCCTGTTTCATCCAAGTAAGCTATTTCAAATTGGTTTGCGTACGCTTATTGCTTATAGTTTATCAGTGACCACCCTGTACTAAGTGAGTTTTGTAACTAGTAAACTATCGCCTGAGTAGATTAAAAACTTGTCTGGTGAAGAATACTCCACGCTCAGAAGTTCAGAATTCATAAGTAACGTAGATACTGTTTGGAAAATAGTAGTGTCTCCTAAGTTTTGCTCTGCGGCTCAACCTTTGGGTGGATCTCGCTACGAGCTTAGGGACACCCTACTCCGATTGTTTCGAGATTGGAAGCCCGCCTGTGTGGATCCAGGGCCCGTCTCCTTTGTTTGAGAAAACTAGGATTCGCAAGTCAACCTGCAGACGGCTTCCGAATACTGCTATGAGCCAGAGCTACACTCTGAAGGAGTATTTTTCACCAGTCTGTTCCGCCGCGTTAATGATTTAACTAAACGATTTCATTCCTGTGGTCATTCCTGACGATACCGAACTCACTTCCCTGAATAGACCCTCGCTTGCAACTTTCCCGGTCGTATTCGGTGGTTCATTGCCCCTGCTTTGCTTGCGCCTGCACTACACACGCTTAGCTATTGTACTCATAAAAGTTGTATGCATATGATCAGTGGAACAAACTGTTCCTCCTGATTGTCACCTGTCAGCCGTCATGCCTGTTCATTGCATGTAGTCTGGATGTCACTCGTCATAATTTTATTGTGAAGGTCGATTTAATTATATTTACATGATCGTGTGAAGATTAGAGTGTATTTAATTAATGCCTGTAACCTGGATGAACGAGAGGAGCTGAATAAATCTATACTCGACCTGTTTATGTGATTCTGATTTCCCTATCCTGACAACAAAGGTATAAAACCAATTCAAATTCCAGAAAACAACCTGTAAGAGTTGTAGTACTCAAGTCACAAGAAGTGATGAATCAAAACACCTATTCAGAGCAACCAGTATTCCAGGATTCCCCAAGAGTGTGTAATTAAAGCCTATGCTCTCTTGGCCCCCTGCTCCCAGGTCGATTCAATAGCTTTGACCCCTGGTTTACTGTAGACATCCAGTGGATGCCTTTCTTCACTGTTGCTACTTTGGGTCTCTGTACAAATCATTTTGTGCAGAGCAGGTAGAGTAAACTACCTCAAAAACAATCTGGCGCTTGAGAAACCCCTACAGGTCCCAGAAGCCTGTTCGACAAGCGTCAAAGTAAGGGCACCAGAATAAAGAACCTTACAAATGACGCCCTAGAGCAGGGACTTGGCATATTGAATTGAACACAATAAACAGACGGGAGTTCCTGTAAACCATAATCACAATCCAGTCCAGAAACCTTTGTTGTCAGTGATATCAGAAGTGCATTCATACACCAGTAAATATGTAGTAGTCCAGTAAAAATCATAACTTACCTGATGAAATTGGTCCTGAATGTCCCTGTGTAGATACTGAAGAGATATTGAAAACCCAGACTTGAATGTCATGAAATTTAAATTGATGTTTGAACAACCTATAATAGCTGAAACGGAAAGGCTGATACACAACTAGTCCTGATAGCTAACCCAGTAAATAGTGATCAATTACTAGGTATAGATTATGCTAGTATGCTCCTGGAATTGTATATGAACTGAACATCAATACTCACCTGCACCCAAAGTAATACTTTAGCTCTCCTGACATTAAACAATTTCAGTTTTGGTGTTATATCCTGTAGATTTATAATAATAGTTATCATTACCTGCCGGAGTACCAGAGCATTATTAGTTTGTTCTCATCCTGGTTTGATTTTTTTTCCAAAAATTTGATTTGACCTCCAGAAAACCTGTTGGAATAAATTCCTGAACTTTGAATAGCAGCACAGAGATAACATAAGCTACCAGCATTGCAGTATAGTCTTTCTGATTAACAGTTATTCCTGAGTAGATAGTGAAAGTGATAACAACTCCAGAAACCAGTTAGTTCATAATTTTGATTTATTTTGACACATGTACACACCTGAGAGATAGTGATCAGTTTCCAGATTTTTTTGTTTTTTCTGGTTTTACATAAGCCAGGTCCTGACAGTGAATCAAGTGGGTTCCAGCCTCATTCAGAAGCAAGATTTCAGTAAAAGAATAATAATTCCCTGTTTGCTACATTGAATTTAAACTTGGAGTTCGAACAACCAGAGACAGGAAGGGTATTTTCCTGAATAACTCGGCTCATTCCACCCTGACAGAGACTTCCTGAAATCAATATCATACCGTGCAGGGGACTTGTAAAAATATCCAGTCCAGAATAATATTTTTTTTTTCATTTTTGATTTTTTTTTTAATATCTGCCAGGTAGATACCAACTAGCTGAATAAGTTGTCCAGTGGGAAGATTTAGTGTTATTCTTCCAGAGTTTTGTTTTTGATTTTTTTTCCTCCTGGTATTTACTTTTGATGTTCCTGGTAAGAAAACATATCCTGCAAATAAACTAGGGACTTTATAGAAATAAAACCAGACCAGTTCCAGGGTTCGTGGTTCCTGAAACTTGGAAAATAGTTTTAGTTTACTTTTTTTTCAACTTTGACTTGGGTTTACATTTTTTTGAAATTGAGTGTTAGGTTTAACTGCATTGAGTATTGAGTTTGATTTTTTTTCTCCTTGACTAAACAATATTATGCCTGATTCTCCGAGCCTGGCCCCTTCACCTTCCCCCAGTGCATTGAATGACATGGATCTTCTGGATGCCCCACCTGAACCTACCAGGAATAGTAGGCCCCACTCTCCAGACCCTGATCGGAAAGAACTGGTTGATGAATATTTTACCAACCTGGAGCCCCGAGTCAGCTGGATCTACAGGTTGAAAAAGCCAGAGCTTGTGGATGAGATGAAACGATATGGCCTTGACGTGGAGGGGACAGTTCTTGAACTACGTCGTCGATTGATATGGTTCCTGAGGGAAGAACTCCCCAAAATGATCGGATTGAAGTCCCCAACTGTCCAGGGAGACACCGATAACCTGTTACCCACCGACCCAGTGCCAAGCCCCTCAATGGGGCCCAAAAGTTTGCCTAACCTGACAATACCGACAGCTGTCCCACATATGTCAATGCTACACCTGTCAGTATCGTCCTTCCACCCAGGAACACAGAACACCAGAACACAGAACCCGGGTGCATAGAATACCGTTCCGCAAAATGTCGGAACGCAGCAGCCGGTAATGCAGCCAGCACCGCAGCCACGATCCTGTCACGCACAAATCCTTGCACCATGGAACTTGGGACCCGGTACCAGGGGTCAGAGATTTGCTTACCCTCCAGCACCTGTTACTCCAGTCCCGAATACTATTGCGCCCTATCGTCCTGCCTTGGAAGCCCATAGGTGGAACTTTCATTTTGACGGTACTACCGATCCTCTGTAGCGTTCCTGGAAAGACTGGAAGAAATCGGAGATGCCGAGAGGGCCGACCCTGAACAACTCCTGGATACCCTTCCCACATTATTCCAGGACAGAGTACTACTGTGGTACCGATGCAATAAAGTGTACTGGAATTCCTGGCAGTCCTTCAAGAAAGTTTTCAGAACTTCTTATTTCCCGATTCGGTATCAAGAAGATATTGAAATGGAAATCAGCCGCCGGCTACAAAAGGACAACGAACCGGCCATGGATTAGGTCGTGGACATGCAGACCCTCATCAGACGTCATGGGAATTTGACATCTACCCAGGAAGTAGCCTGGCTATATAGGAACTTGTTGCCAGACTATCGCCTGTATATCAAGAGATCCGATTTCCATGATGTTCCTTCTCTGATTGCGATGCTCCTGGAATTCCAGAGCTTACGTGGCGAGATTCGCCAAATGTATTCCCGCAGTGCTAGTTACCAAAACAGACCGTTGTACTCTGAACCAGTCCGGGCTATGAGAGCAACCCAGCCCAATCCAGTCCAGATAACCCCCGTCCAGACCCATCAACCTTTAAATAGGCCTGCACCTGGAATACCCTCCCCTGCTCCCAGAAGTACTCCGGCAAGGGCGATAATGCCCGGTCCAGGTGCTCATGATAGAGGAGCAATCTGCTGGAGATGTGGCCAGCCTGGACATCGAAGAGACGAGTGCCGAAATGCCCCGAAGACATTTTGTTCGCGCTGTGGACGCGACGGAGTCCTGTCGGTCGGAAAACTAGCAAGGAGCCCGATTGAATCGGGAACAGTCCGGCTCCAGCCAGTAAACACCGATTACACCCAGCAGCCACCTTCCCAGAAGGACAACCGTCCTCATATTCAGAGTGCCTATCCATAGAACTTTTGGTTCTTCCGAGTTTGTCTGCCGATATGGTGTTGGGCATGGACGTTCTTCGCACCCAGGCCTTCAGTATAGACCTGTCAAATGCCACGGTGTACCGGAATCAGCAGAACGTGTCAGTTCTTGGTTCCCAGGGAAGTCCGATACCAGTACCAGCACCCAAAAATCCTGCAGTAACTCAAACTCCAGCACCATCCAGAAATCCAGCGAGGCCCCACCCCTCCTGCAATCCTGATTCCCGACGAATTCCAGAAACATCCAGTATTCCCAAAACATCCAGACGTCCAGACACTATTCCCCAAGCAACATCCAGTAAGTCCAGAACCTATAGAAGTCCAGACAAATCACAAACATCCATAAGTCCAAACAAAAGATCAACTCCACACACCTCCAGCAATCTAGTACACATAAACCGAAATCCAGTACATCCTGTCCTGTCTACAAATTCACTCCCTCCAGAAACTCTTGCCAGTCCGGAACCATCCAGCTCAGAGCAGACAAACCTGACACCTGAACAACGACACACCCTGGAAATGTTTCTAGATTACCAACTACCCGCATTCCGACAGATAAAGGGATCGACACCTTTGGTAAAGCATCGCATTCGCCTGAAAACGACAGAGCCGATCAAACAAGCCCTCAAAATCCGAAAATGCAGGAAGTGATCAACGAAGAGGTCGATAGAATGCTGGTCGAAGGCATTATCCAACCTTCTAACAGTCCATGGAGTTCGCCAGTAGTCATTGTTAAAAAGAAGGATGGAAAAGCACCGGTTCTGCATAGATTTCCAGAAAGTGAACGATGTTACCGAGAAGGACGCTTACCCATTACCGTTTATCAATTCCATATTAGATAAACTCCGGGAAGCCACATACGTCTCCAGCCTGGACCTTAGACAAGGATATTGGCAGATACCGCTGACCAATGATAGCAAACCAGTCACTGCTTTCACCGTTCCTGGACGAAGATTATTCCAGTTCCGAGTCATGCCGTTTGGACTTCATTCCGCTCCAGCAACATTCCAGAGGTTGATGGATCACATCATTGGACCAGAGATGGAACCGTTTGCTTTTGCTTACTTAGATGATATCATTGTACTAGGCAAAACTTTCGATGAGCACCTGAAAAATCTCCAGCAAGTTTTCAACCGTTTATGGCAGGCTAACCTCCAGTTAAATCCAGAAAAATGCCGGTTTTGCTTGAGTTCACTCAAGTACTTAGGACATGTAGTAACTCCTGAAGGAATCCAGACCGATCCAGACAAAATAGAGTCTATTGTCCAGTGGCCCGCCCCAAACACCCTCAGAAAACTCAGACAGTTTCTGGGGATGGCTTCCTGGTATAGGAGATTTATTCCTAGCTTTTCCTGGATAGTGGCACCACTGACCAAGTTGCTGAAGAAAGGTAACCGTTGGAAATGGACAGAGGCTCAGGATACCGCCTTTGAGTTTCTGAAAGCCCGACTTACCGAGGCACCAGCATTGACTTGTCCGGATTTCACTCAGCCTTTCGTTCTACAGACTGATGCCTCCGATTGTGGTTTGGGAGCAGCGCTTACCCAGACCATAGAGGGTCAGGAAAAAGTAGTGGCGTATGCGAGTCGCATGCTCACCGCACCTGAGCGTAACTACTCCGTCACTGAGAAAGAATGTTTGGCCATCGTCTGGAGTATAGAGAAATTGAGACCATACCTGGAAGGTTATCATTTCACTGTGCTGACTGATCATTTGTCCCTGAAATGGCTCCAATCCATCAAGAGTCCGTCCGGTCGCATAGCTCGATGGGCTATGTTCCTGCAACAATTTGACTTCGAAGTCAAATACTGCCGTGGAGTCCTGAATAAAGTTGCTGACGCTTTATCCCGTCAACCATTACCTGGATCCAGTCCTGATGAACCCGAGATAGAGGTTATGTGTTGCGTGACAGAGGCCGAAATGGAAGCCGGAGAACAATGTTCCTGGTATCGATCTAAGAAAGCCGAGGTATAGAAAAACCCAGAGGCTTTTCCAGAATACTGTGTCAAGGAAATTCGCCTGTTCCGACATTTTTGGTATGCCAACCACCTATGTGAGATAGAGATGAGCGATCCCTGGAAACTCTGTGATCCTAAACCCCTCCGCCAACAAGTATTGGACGAAAATCATAATGCTGTCACCGCGGGTCATATGGGGATAGCGAAGACAATCGCCAGGATCAGTCATCGCTACTACTGGCCAGGAATGTTCCGTAAAATCTCCCGCTACGTCCGGAGTTGTAAAGTTTGTGAGGAATATAAAGTATCCCAGCAACAGCCTCCAGGAAAAATGAATCCTTCCCAGAACATCAAGCCGTAGGATACTATTTCCACCGATCTAGTCGGTCCGCTACCCCGATCCAGTAAAAAAAATTGCTCCTGGCTGTCTATCAGGACCGATTCACAAAATGGGTTCAAGTCCGTCCTCTCCGGAAGGCTACCTCCCGAGCTGTTGCCCAGGTCTTCTATGAGGATATCGTCCTGAGATTTGGACGTCCAGGCACTGTTATCAGCGACAATGGTGCCCAGTACACCGGAAAAGTCTTCGAAGATCACCTGATGGAACTCGGAATAAGGCACAGACTGACACCTCCGTATACACCGCAAGCGAACCCAGTCGAGAGAACGAACAAAACCATTAAGACCATGATATCCCAGTATTGCGAGAATGACCACCGGAAATAGGATCAACATCTTCCTGAACTCCAGTTTGCAATAGACACTGCCCGACATGACTCTACTGGGTTCACTCCTGCTTTCCTCATGTTTGGGCGAGAGTTAGAGCCTCCGAAGGCATTGCTTCGAGCTCCTGTTCCAGAAGAAGATTCCGATGCCCCTGTACCAGAGGAAGATCCCGATGACCCTGTTCCAGAAGAAAATCCCGAGAATACTCTGACCTTCTGTGTAGCGCATATGGCCAAATTGAAAAAAGTCCATGAGTTATTCCGCGTGAACTTGGCCAGAGCTTTCAACAACCAGAGTCATTACTACAATCTCCGCCGCCGAGATTGGAGATGTTACCATGTTAGCCAAACTGGCCCCGAAATATTCCGGACCATTCACTGTGACCCAAATCCTGTCACCAGTTGTCTACAACCTGAGAAGTGCAAACGTGGAAACGTTGCAACCGAATTCACATAAAGGATTTAAAGCCCTTTCACCCCGAGACTTAGCTATGGGATTTCTGTCCGTAGGTATGACGTTGCCGACACTCCAGGATGCCGAAGAGCCCAGAATCCGAGTCCTTCAGAATGTTGTAGTGGTCCCTGCCCCCGCTCCGGACCACATCCAAATGGAGGACCTGGAGTTCCTAGACGCCCTCCCGACGCTCCTCAGACCGGTTCCAGGAGGAGAAGGTTCCCCCAGGTCCCCGCGGGTGGCCGAGATATTCGCCCTATCGACTCTCCGGCTGGAAGAACTGGAGGCCGAATTCTAGCTGCTGTCCCCGCTCTACTTTAATCCCCCCGACCTCGCCTGCATCCTCGCCGGTAACGTCACCCCTGAACCCAGCCCAAACTTCTCCCCCACCTCGCCGGCGTACGCGCCCCTTCAGCCCTCGCCTGCACCCCGAGCCGCCGTTTTTGCTCGGGAGATATCCCCCCCCCCAGTCCTCAATCCTGGAGGGCGACTGAGTACCCGATCCCGAGTACCAGTCGCCTCCAGTTTCCCTGCTACAGCAAGCGCTGACCCGCACTCCCCCTGCCTCCCACTCCCCTACACCGGAGCCCAGAGAGGAACGCCTGCCATTGCCGCGCTCACCTGCGGGAACTTTACCACTCTCCGCCCGACGGTGGGCAGCAGCGGAGATCGAGCGACACCAGTCTCGAGCAGACTGGTCACCACTACTGGAGTCGATCGTACAGGAGTAGCGACCGGCCGGCATGCGGACTGACCGGCGATGTCGGGTGCGAGTACGCACGGGGTCTAGGAAAGCCGTGTGGATTACCATTCCACCCAAAGTAAATCCGAAAAACCAGAGTTCTAAGAGTAAGGAAAAATTGATGATATGTTCTGTTCACAGCCATGAACGATTTCCTGGAAATCCTGACCTCACCCCTGCCCTCGCCCCTGCCGATCTACGACACCGCCGGATGGGAAAACGACCCCGAGACGCCCAATGTTGTCGGGCTTGGCGCACCCAGCCTGACTACCATCAGCTCCGGCATCATCGTCGTGGATGCCACCAGTCCCGGCGAACCCAGCCTGGCTACTACCAGTCCAGACAACACCGCGGCTCCGACTCGGTCCGCGGAGTCATTCGTCCCGAACTCCTACTTCAAGGCCACCATAGGCGTGGGAGAGTTCTAGCTGACCTACCTTCCTGTGGCGCAGCAACTTTGTTGGCGTTGCGGAAGGCCGGGACACCGGCGAGAAGGGTGTACCCGACAGTTAAGGTGGTTCTGCTCGCGATGTGGACTGGATGGCGTGCGGTCATGCGACTGCCAGTGTCCCAGACCCCCGAGAAGATAACCGGAGCACCTCCCAGTGGTCATCCCGGCTCAACCCACAACTACCGGCCGGACCACCAGGCCACCAGCCCCGACGCAGGTCAACCGACGGACCCAGACGTCCACCCCAACCGTCGCCGATCGAGGGGTCCAATGCTCGCGCTGCTCGTTTGAGAGAGTGCGCCCCGGATACCGGTATTAGCCGGAAAAACTTCGCAGCAGGCATCTCGCCCTGCTCTCCAGAACCAGTCACCAGGATAACTTCACAGCAAGCATCTCGCCTTGCTGACCAGAACCAGTTACCAGAAACACGTCACAGCAGCCATGTCGCCTTGCTCACCAGAACCAGCTACCAGACGAGGATACCTAAGTTATTTGATTAAATAGGTATATGTATAAAAAAAAAATTGCAGCTGAAGCTTGAATTTTTTTTCCATAAGAATAAGGAGGGGTGTGTAATGAAGTGTTTTTTTAGGACTTCATTACTAAGAAACGGTTTCTATCTAAATTCCTGTCTTATCGTACATATTTCCATTCCGAGCTAATATTCCAGTGAAAGCATTTATCACCCAAGATACAGAAGTCTGATAATTGCTTATAATTCAGATACTATCCTTCTACTCGTCATCTAGCTGATATTGAAAGTATGCAGTTCGTTACACACCTCCTCATGAAAAACCTATTCTGAAAGATATCAGTCTCGTATACCAACTACTAGGGATGTCTTTCGTGTCATTATAGCCCTGTCCTAGCTCCAGAAATTGACTCTTTGATCTACAAGTACGGGAAGTTCTTTGGTAGCCTCTATTATGTTTGGAAAGCAATCCTGATGAATAGAGTGGAATGTAATCCTGTCTTAGAGATGCGAGAGGACTTCCTGCAACTTTTGAAAGTCCCTGAATGTAAGATTTCCTGAAAATTCATAATTTCCACATGTTCGGCCTTGACCTTGAAGATGCAAATATTTACCTAGCAATAATTTGAATATTTCTGCTGGTAGGATATAAATATTGATTCAGTAGCTTCAGCAAAGAAGGTTGATCATGTGCCTGGGCCCTTTTGGCCAAGAAAATATTATTTCCGCGTTTTTCTTTTTCTAAGGACGACTTCGGCTTTCAAGGTTGGTACCGGCATTTTCACGAGTTCAGTCGAAACTAGCCAATCAGGAGCAAGAATAGCTGTTGACCTTGCTCAATTTGCGTCAAGGTCTAGGCAGGACATGAATACTCGGTCCATCGGAGCGAACAGGCAGTTAGTCCAGCAGTTAGTCCGACAGTCGGTTAGTTCTTGAGTCCTTAAGTTCGGTTCTCCGGTATCACTTTTCAGTCGGTTTACCAGTGTTCCTGTGCTTGCGCTATTTTCCCAGCTCACAATTCCAGATAGTTTTCCAGTTAATTATTCCAGTTACTTTTCCAGTTCTTTTCCCGGTTAGTTATTCCAGATTGCTTTGCTTTCCAGTTCGGATTCCAGTAACTTTTCACATTCCAGTCAATTCAATTCCAGCATATAGTTTTCCTGTTCATGCCTTTTGCTATAATTTAGAAATCATAACCTAGCTCCTTTATTATTTTCCGAAAAATTCATCGAGTGGTTCGATTTGCGTCTCCCGTGCCGATATCCGAGACTTCGCGGTCGCGCCAGTAGCAGTTTCGAGTGTTTCGCAGCCAGCAGTTCTCCTGTTTCATCCAAGTAAGCTATTTCAAATTGGTTTGCGTACGCTTATTGCTTATAGTTTATCAGTGACCACCCTGTACTAAGTGAATTTTGTAACTAGTAAACTATCGCCTGAGTAGATTAAAAACTTGTCTGGTGAAGAATACTCCACGTTCAGAAGTTCAGAGTTCATAAGTAACGTAGATACTGTTTGGAAAATAGTAGTGTCTCCTAAGTTTTGCTCTGCGGCTCAACCTTTGGGTGGATCTCGCTACGACCTTAGGGACACCCTACTCCGATTGTTTCGAGATTGGAAGCCCGCCTGTGTGGATCCAGGGCCCGTCTCCTTTGTTTGAGAAAAGTAGGATTCGCAAGTCAACCTGCAGACGGCTTCCGAATACTGCTATGAGCCAGAGTTAGAGCTACACTCTGAAGGAGTATTTTTCACCAGTCTGTTCCGCGTTTGTGATTTAACTAAACGATTTCATTCCTGTGGTCATTCCTGACGATACCGAACTCACTTCCCTGAATCGACCCTCGCTTACAATTTTCCCGGTCGTATTCGGTGGTTCATTGCCCCTGCTTTGCTTGCGCCTGCACTACACACGCTTAGCTATTGTATTCGTAAAAGTTGTATGCATATGATCAGTGGAACAAACTGTTCCTCCTGATTGTCACCTGTCAGCCGTCATGCCTGTTCATTGCATGTAGTCTGGATGTCACTCGTCATTATGTCATTGTGAAGGTCGATTTAATTATATTCACATGATCGTGTAAAGATTAGAGTTTATTTAATTAATGCCTGTAACCTGGATGAACGAGAAGAGCTGAATAAATCTATACTTGACCTGTTTCTGTGATTCTGATTTCCCTATCCTGACAACAAAGGTATAAAACCAATTCAAATTCCAGAAAACCACCTGTAAGAGTTGTAGTACTCATGTCACAAGAAGTGACGAATCGAAACACCTATTCAGAGCAACCAGTATTCCAGGATTCCCTAAGAGTGTGTAATCAAAGCCTATGCTCTCTTGGCCTCCTGCTGTCGATTCAATAGCTTTGACTTCTGGTTTACTGTAGACATCCAGTGGATACCTTTCTTCACTGTGGCTACTTTGGGCCCTATCCTCTCTAGGAACGCACGATGTTTTTTGAACATTATAGGGATTCCCTTTCGTGCGCTCCAAGCGATAAAAAAAATTCATTTGATTTTTCCTTTCCGGATTCAAGTGAGAGAAATGTGGTTTTGTCTTGTATGACCTGTCAACAATATGCCAAAAGCAACCAGCGTGAACCGCTCTTGTCTCATAAAGTACCTGACTTACCCTAGCAAAAAGTAGGGATGGACTTTATGGCATTAGGAGGCGTAAATTTCATAGTTTGGTCGACTATTTTAGTAAG